>JBBPBX010064920.1:0-20106 GCA_038048925.1 Garcialebias charrua | reverse complement strand
AGATGAACTTGTTCGTCTGGGACAGCAGCTGGAGAGAGACCGAGACAACCAACAACAGTATGAACACAAGAAACAAGTAAAATTACCCCCTAAGCCACCTGAACATAGACCTCCTCACCATGACAACACAGTACGGCCAAGACAACCAAACTACAACCAAAGTCACAATCGCCCCTCTCAACCATTCTGTTGGCGTTGTAAAGACAATCATTCTCCTGCAGCTTGTCCACATGCTGGAACCAATCGATCCCCTTTACCTTCAAATCCTCCTCAACCGGCTAGCAATCCATCACACATCTCATCAGCTCCAAGCCCAGCGACTCTTGGGTCTCTCACAAACTCTGGATTTCTTAGTGAACACTGTCCTTCTGCCACATCCTCAACAAATTCACTACCAAACCAGTTGATAGTTCCTATCAGCATACATTCCTGGAAAGGACCTGCAATTTTGGACACGGGTTCCTCTTATACACTGCTTAATGAGAAGGTGTGGAATGGACTAAATGGAGAACTTAAACCTTGGACGAGAGGACCTTTATATTTAGCAGATGGAGAAGGACGACAACCTTTGGGATGGAGTGAGATCACCATTAGCTTACAAAACCAGTCCATAAACTTACCTTGTGTTATCCTGTCTGCTCATCACCTCACGTTCCCTGCAGTCATTGGACTTAATTTCATTTCCCTCTCTGGTCTGCAGTTTGATGTTTCTGAAAAACGTTACTGGTTCAAGTTCAACAGAAAGCAACAATACAGTTTTCTAAAAGAATGTGCTTCCTGGTCAAATGAACCTCATCAACAGCTTGCCTTTTTCTCAGCAATCGCTGAGCATCGACGAGTTGCCGATGTTAACCAGACAAGGGCCAAACAAAGACAAAAACGAAACTATGATCGTAGAAGAAGAGATGGTTACTTCGCTGAGAAAGATAGGGTGTGGTTCCGTTCTCACCCCTTGTCCAAAACCAACCAGTCATACACAGCCAAACTTGCCCCACGATGGAAGGGTCCCTATCGTGTAACAAGAAGGACTGGCCCTATCAATTATGAGGTTGTGTTGGAGGACACTGGTGAAGACCTTCGTGTGGTTCATATATCACAACTCAAACCTTGCTATCCTACAGCAGAGGAAGTGGACAACGCACAACGCCCAAAAAATTCTAGACATATTCAATGAAGAAAGTGATGAAGAAGATTTCCATGGCTTCCCTTCTTCTGACTTATTGGCAAAATAATTGTGGTATTGAAGAATATGAAAAATGTGTGTGAAATCAAATTGTAACTTGTATTCTCCCTTACTAGTTCGGGACCTCTCAAGGGGGGGGATGTGTGACAGCCTGCTCATTTTCAGAGCTGCTCTCATTACTTTTTGTTCTCCCTTGGCCCCTCCCATCCTGCCACACTTAAAGACGCACCTGGATCACAGCTGTGAACTCACCTGATTGCTCCACTGTTCAAGCTCGTTTACCCTTCCAGTTAAAAGATGGCAGTTTCTCTCCAGACCAGAGAGTCAAGGATTCCACTAGTGTTGCATCTCTGGGCAAACAATTAAACTTTAATCCGAGGTTGTGCAATCCCTCGCCTGTTCCCTTCACTTCCTGCTGGAAGTCATCACCGTGGACCGACAGAAACAAACAAAAAGGAAACGTGCATCTACTCCTGTGCGCTCTCCGCCGTGAATCCGGAGATCCTGGAAGCGTGTGACGTCACCCAGTTCATTGTTCGTAAGTCCCTGAATTAAATATTTAAAATTACTAAAAATTAATCAATTATGCCCCATAGTGATTTCAAAAATTACATTTGTTCATTACAGATGACAAAAACAAAAAACAACCTATGGATTTCTGATTCTGCTTTATCTGAGACCTGTAAGTCTATTTATTCTTTTTCCTGTTTTTTATTGTAAGCATTTAAATGGCACTTGGGCCTGATTATTGTTTTTGTTATTCCACAGCTCTTGCTGTGGAGCAGTAAAATATGGGAGCAGTAAATATATGGAACCTTTGACCTGTTGTTGTGGAAGACAAGAAAAGACTTGAGAACTTATTTTTGTGTGGGGGGATTTGTGTTTATTTTGTTTATGGACATTTAAAAATATAAAACCTGAAAAAAAAGAAAAAAAAGTGAAATTATGTGGAAGATGTTTTGTTTGTTTTTTGTGTAAAAGAAAAAAAGGATGAAGTTTTGTTGGTTTTTTTTGTCATTCAAATTGTAAAGGGTCAACACCATTAAGTGGATGGTCCTTGTGTGACAGGTTAAAAAAAATAAAAAATACAAAAGTAACTCAAAATTTGTCATCCTAACTGTCAGGAGGGATACCTGGCTGGCACCCCTTTTAATAAAACCGTCACAACCTTATGAGCTTGTTTGATTCAAAATGGCCGCCTCACCTAATGAGCTTGTTTTATTCAAAATGGCCACCTCACCTAATGAGCTTGTTTTATTCAAAATGGCCACCTCACCTAATTAGCTAGTTTGATACAAAATGCCCCCAAGGCATCCTCCACGCCAACAGAATGGCCTCATATACATACCAATGGCTGCAAAAATGCTAATTCAAGTTGTCATTTGACAAACCCATGGGAAGTATAGTTAGTATGTCAAATGACAAACTCCCATGGGAAGTCTAGGTAGTATGTCAAATGACAAAGGCTTTGGTAGTACTGGTGTTAAGGTGTGCCAGATACCTGTTTGTAGCTATGGCCCCATGCACAATCCTCCACTGGAGGTCACCCATCCATTTCTCAATGGGGGACTTGTACAGGGACCGCCAACAGCCTCTCGGGGTAGAGCCGGTGTCAAAAAACCCAGTCCACCTCGTCACCGCCACTTCTGCCAACGAGCGTAAGTTCAGGACCTTCACACAAATAGTGTACAGGACTTTCTTTCCCAAGCCTTGAAAACATCCTAGTGGTGAGTCTTGGAGGGACAGCAACTTTTCTGTCTCATCCTGCCACTGATCCACTGCAGGAGAGACAATTAGGGAAGGAAACTCATACTCACACTCATCATCCCATTGGTCAGACAGAGAACTATTAAAAGCAAACGCTTTGATAGAATCTGGCAGAGAAGCACATGTTTCTTCTTTCAGTCTTTGCACAAGTCTTTGAGATCGCACCTCTAGTTGCTCCGTGAGACAGGACACAGACAGCTTCATGAGATGACCCAACTTCACACAGCCCACTTCTCTCATCTTAGATCTCAGCGTAACAGACGAGAGCAGCTGTGTCGAGAAGAAACTGTTTTCAAACAGAGGTTCTTCAAAAACCCACATCCCAGGTTTCACATCCTTTCTTCTCTCAAAGGTGAGGATCTGCCAAGCATTTAAAACTGATTGGTAAAAACGTGGGAGACCTGTTAAGTCCAAAGATCCTTGGCGCAGCAGGAAAAGATGTTTATCATAGCCAAGACGGCCTGCTTTCCTTAGCAGAAGACGTGCAGTATCTAGCCACGGTAGTCCAACACCATATAGTAGTTTCTGCAATGTTTGAAGCCGGAAAGCTGTGATCCGTGAGGTTATGTCTATGAGTCCTTGACCTCCCTCCTGTACTGGCAGGTACAAGGCTGCAGCTTTCACCCAATGTCGTCCAGACCAGAAGAAGTCCACTAGAGTCCTTTGGATATCTCTTATAAGACAAGATGGTGGTGTGAGTACAGTCAGTTTATGCCAGAGGGCCGAAGCAACCAAGTTATTTGCAACCAGAACCCTCCCCCTGTAAGACAGCTGAGGCAGCAGCCATTTCCATCTAGATAATCTGGCACACACTCTCTCCGTAACACCTTCCCAATTTTTCTCCACAAAGGTATCTGTCCCCAAAAAAACACCCAAGAATTTTAAACCTTGGTCAACCCATCTGATATTGCCCAGTAATATTGGCAAATTGTTATTTGTCCATGGGCCAAGTTTTAACGCAGAAAGATTGAGAGAGAAAGAGAGAGAGAGAGAGAGAGAGAGAGAGAGATGAATGCATTGAGAGTGATACATGCATGCATTGAGAAAGAGATTCATCCATTGAGAGAGAACCATGCATTCAGAGAGAGAGAGAGAGAGATGCATTGAGAGAGAGAGAGAGAGATACATGCATTGAGAGAGAGATGCATGCATTGAGAGAGAGATGCATGCATTGAGAGAGAGATGCATGCATTGAGAGAGAGAGATAAATGCATTCATTGAGAGATACATGCATGCATTGAGAGAGAGATGCATGCATGCATTGAGAGAGAGAGATATACATGCATGCATGCATGAGAGAGAGATGCATGCATGCATTGAGAAAGAGATGCATGCATTGAGAGAGAGATGCATGCATGCATTGAGAGAGCAAGATGCATGCATGCATTGAGAAAAAGAGAGAGAGAGATACATGCAAGCATGAGAGAAAGATGCATGCATGCATTGAGAGAGAGAGAGTTGCATGCATGCATTGAGAGAGAGAGATGAATGCATTGAGAGAGAGAGTTGCATGCATGCATTGAGAGAGAGTGAGATGCATGCATTGAGAGAGAGAGTTGCATGCATGCATTGAGAGAGAGATGCATGCATGCATTGAGAGAGATGCATGCATGCATTGAGAGAGAGAGAGAGATGCATGCATGCATGCATTAAGAGAGAGATTCATGCATGCATGCATGCATTGAGAGAGATACATGCATGCATTGAGAGAGAGATACATGCATGCATTGAGAGAGAAATGCATGCATGCATTGAGAGAGATGCATGCATGCATTGAGAGAGAGATGCATACATGAATTGAGAGAGAGAGATGCATGCATTGAGAGAGAATCATGCATGCATTTAGAGAGATACATGCATTAAGAGAGAGAGAGAGAGATAGATATATGCATGCATGCATTGAGAGAGAGATTCATGCATGCATTGAGAGAGAGAGAGAGATGCATGCATGCATTGAGAGACCGATGCATGCATGCATTGAGAGAGAGAGAGAGAGATAAATGCATACAATGAGAGATGCATGCATGCATTGAGAGAGATGCATGCATGCATTGAGAGAGAGATAGATGCATGCATGCATTGAGAGAGAGATGCATGCATGCATTGAGAGAGAGATGAATCATGCATTGAGAGAGATAGAGATGCATTCATGCATAGAGAGAGATAGAGATGCATGCATGCATTGAGAGAGTGAGAGATGCATGCATTGAGAGAGAGAGATTCATGCATGCATTGAGAGAGATACATGCATGCATTGAGAGAGAGAGAGATGCATGCATGCATTGAGAGAGAAAGAGATTCATGCATGTATTGATAGAGAGAGAGATGCAAGCATGCATGGAGAGAGAGATGCATGCATGCATTGAGAGAGAGATGCATGCAGGCATGGAGAGAGAGATGCATGTATGTATTGAGAGAGAGAGATGCATGCATGCATTGAGAGAGAGAGATAGATGCATGTATGCATTGAGAGAGAAAGAGATGCATACATGCATTGAGAGAGATAGAGAGAGAGATGCATGAATGCATTGAGAGAGAGAGAGAGATGCATGCATTAAGAGAGAGATGCATGCACTGAGAGAGAGAAATTCATGCATTGAGATAGATGCATGCATTGAGAGAGAGAGCGAATGCATGCATTGAGAGATAGAGAGAGAGAGGGAGAGAAAGAGAGATGCATGCATTGAGAGAGAGATGCATACATTGAGAGAGAGATGCATGCATTGAGAGAGAGATTCATGCATTGAGAGAGAGATGCATGCATTGAGAGAGAGATGCATGCATTGAGAGAGAGATGCATGCATTGAGAGAGAGATGCATGCTTTGAGAGAGAGATGCATGCATTGAGAGAGTGATGCATGCATTGAGAGAGAGATGCATGCATTGAGAGAGAGAGATGCATGCATGCATTGAGAGAGATAGAGAGAGAGATGCATGCATTAAGAGAGAGATGCATGCACCGAGAGAGGGAGAAATTCATGCATTGAGATAGATGCATGCATAGAGTGAGAGAGCGAATGCATGCATTGAGAGAGATAGAGAGAGAGAGGGAGGGAGAGAGAGAGATGCATGCATTGAGAGAGATGCATACATTGAGAGAGAGAGAGATGCATGCATTGAGAGAGAGAGAGATGCATGCATTGAGAGAGAGAGATGCATGCATTGAGAGAGAGAGAGATGCATGCATTGAGAGAGAGATGCATGCTTTGAGAGAGAGAGAGATGCATGCATCAATGGAAAGAGAGGGATGCATGCATTGAGAGAGAGAGAGATGCATGCAGGCATGGAGAGAGATGCATGCATGTATTGAGAGAGATTGATAGATGCATGTATGCATTGAGAGAGAGATGCATGCATGCATTGAGAGAGAGATAGATGCATGTATGCATTGAGAGAGATGCATGCATGCATTGAGAGATAGAGAGAGAGAGAGATGCATGATTGCATTGAGAGAGAGAGAGAGATGCATGCCTTAAGAGAGAGATGCATGCATTGAGAGAGAGAGAAAATGCATGCATTGAGAGAGATAGAGAGATAGAGAGAGAGAGAGATAGAGAGATGCATGCATTGAGAGAGAGATGCATACATTGAGAGAGAGAGATGCATGCATTGAGAGAGATGCATGCATTGAGAGAGAGATGCATGCATTGAGAGAGAGATACATGCATTGAGAGAGAGATATGCATGCATTGAGAGAGATATCATGCATTGAGAGAGAGATGCATGCTTTGAGAGAGATGCATGCATTGAGAGAGTGATGCATATATTGAGAGAGAGATGCATGCATTGAGAGAGAGATATGCATGCATGCATTGAGAGAGATGCATGCATGCATTGAGAGAGCGAATGCATGCATTGAGAGAGATAGAGAGAGAGAGGGAGGGAGAGAGAGATGCATGCATTGAGAGAGATGCATACATTGAGAGAGAGAGAGAGAGAGAGATGCATGCATTGAGAGAGAGAGATGCATGCATTGAGAGAGAGAGATGCATGCATTGAGAGAGAGAGATGCATGCATTGAGAGAGAGATGCATGCTTTGAGAGAGAGAGAGATGCATGCATCAATGGAAAGAGAGGGATGCATGCATTGAGAGAGAGAGAGATGCATGCAGGCATGGAGATAGATGCATGCATGTATTGAGAGAGATTGATAGATGCATGTATGCATTGAGAGAGAGATGCATGCATGCATTGAGAGAGAGAGATAGATGCATGTATGCATTGAGAGAGATGCATGCATGCATTGAGAGAGATAGAGAGAGAGAGATGCATGATTGCATTGAGAGAGAGAGAGAGATGCATGCCTTAAGAGAGAGATGCATGCATTGAGAGAGAGAGAAAATGCATGCATTGAGAGAGATAGAGAGATAGAGAGAGAGAGAGATAGAGAGATGCATGCATTGAGAGAGAGATGCATACATTGAGAGAGAGAGATGCATGCATTGAGAGAGATGCATGCATTGAGAGAGAGATGCATGCATTGAGAGAGAGATACATGCATTGAGAGAGAGATATGCATGCATTGAGAGAGATATCATGCATTGAGAGAGAGAGAGATGCATGCCTTAAGAGAGAGATGCATGCATTGAGAGAGAGAGAAAATGCATGCATTGAGAGAGATAGAGAGATAGAGAGAGAGAGATAGAGAGATGCATGCATTGAGAGAGAGATACATGCATTGAGAGAGAGATATGCATGCATTGAGAGAGATATCATGCATTGAGAGAGAGAGATGCAAGCTTTGAGAGAGATGCATGCATTGAGAGAGTGATGCATATATTGAGAGAGAGATGCATGCATTGAGAGAGAGATATGCATGCATGCATTGAGAGAGAGATGCATGCATGCATTGAGAGAGAGAGAGATAAATGCATTCATTGAGAGAGAGATACATGCATGCATTGAGAGAGATATGCATGCATGCATTGAGAGAGAGATATACATGCATGCATGAGAGAGAGATGCATGCATGCATTGAGAAAGAGAGAGATGCATGCATTGAAAGAGATGCATGCATTGAGAGAGATGCATGCATGCATTGAGAGAGCAAGATGCATGCATGCATTGAGAAAAAAAGAGAGAGAGAGATACATGCAAGCATGAGAGAAAGATGCATGCATGCATTGAGAGAGAGAGAGTTGCATGCATGCATTGAGAGAGAGAGAGATGAATGCATTGAGAGAGAGAGAGTTGCATGCATGCATTGAGAGAGAGTGAGATGCATGCATTGAGAGAGAGAGTTGCATGCATGCATTGAGAGAGAGATGCATTCATGCATTGAGAGAGATGCATGCATGCATTGAGAGAGAGAGATGCATGCATGCATGCATTAAGAGAGAGATTCATGCATGCATGCATGCATTGAGAGAGATACATGCATGCATTGAGAGAGAGATACATGCATGCATTGAGAGAGAAATACATGCATGCATTGAGAGAGATGCATGCATGCATTGAGAGAGAGATGCATACATGAATTGAGAGAGAGAGATGCATGCATTGAGAGAGAATCATGCATGCATTTAGAGAGATACATGCATTAAGAGAGAGAGAGATAGATATATGCATGCATGCATTGAGAGAGAGATTCATGCATGCATTGAGAGAGAGATGCATGCATGCATTGAGAGACCGATGCATGCATGCATTGAGAGAGAGAGAGAGATAAATGCATACAATGAGAGATGCATGCATGCATTGAGAGAGATGCATGCATGCATTGAGAGAGAGATAGATGCATGCATGCATTGAGAGAGAGATGCATGCATGCATTGAGAGAGAGATGAATCATGCATTGAGAGAGATAGAGATGCATTCATGCATAGAGAGAGATAGAGATGCATGCATGCATTGAGAGAGTGAGAGATGCATGCATTGAGAGAGAGAGATTCATGCATGCATTGAGAGAGATACATGCATGCATTGAGAGAGAGAGAGAGAGAGAGATGCATGCATGCATTGAGAGAGAAAGAGATTCATGCATGTATTGATAGAGAGAGAGAGATGCAAGCATGCATGGAGAGAGAGATGCATGCATGCATTGAGAGAGAGATGCATGCAGGCATGGAGAGAGAGATGCATGTATGTATTGAGAGAGAGATGCATGCATGCATTGAGAGAGAGAGAGATAGATGCATGTATGCATTGAGAGAGAAAGAGATGCATACATGCATTGAGAGAGATAGAGAGAGAGATGCATGAATGCATTGAGAGAGAGAGAGAGATGCATGCATTAAGAGAGAGATGCATGCACTGAGAGAGAGAGAAATTCATGCATTGAGATAGATGCATTTATTGAGAGAGAGAGAGCGAATGCATGCATTGAGAGAGATAGAGAGAGAGAGGGAGAGAAAGAGAGATGCATGCATTGAGAGAGAGATGCATACATTGAGAGAGAGAGATGCATGCATTGAGAGAGAGATTCATGCATTGAGAGAGAGATGCATGCATTGAGAGAGAGATGCATGCATTGAGAGAGAGATGCATGCATTGAGAGAGAGATGCATGCTTTGAGAGAGAGATGCATGCATTGAGAGAGTGATGCATGCATTGAGAGAGAGATGCATGCATTGAGAGAGAGAGATGCATGCATGCATTGAGAGAGATAGAGAGAGAGATGCATGCATTAAGAGAGAGATGCATGCACCGAGAGAGGGAGAAATTCATGCATTGAGATAGATGCATGCATTGAGTGAGAGAGCGAATGCATGCATTGAGAGAGATAGAGAGAGAGAGGGAGGGAGAGAGAGAGAGATGCATGCATTGAGAGAGATGCATACATTGAGAGAGAGAGAGAGAGAGATGCATGCATTGAGAGAGAGAGATGCATGCATTGAGAGAGAGAGATGCATGCATTGAGAGAGAGAGATGCATGCATTGAGAGAGAGATGCATGCTTTGAGAGAGAGAGAGATGCATGCATCAATGGAAAGAGAGGGATGCATGCATTGAGAGAGAGAGAGATGCATGCAGGCATGGAGATAGATGCATGCATGTATTGAGAGAGATTGATAGATGCATGTATGCATTGAGAGAGAGATGCATGCATGCATTGAGAGAGAGAGATAGATGCATGTATGCATTGAGAGAGATGCATGCATGCATTGAGAGAGATAGAGAGAGAGAGATGCATGATTGCATTGAGAGAGAGAGAGATGCATGCCTTAAGAGAGAGATGCATGCATTGAGAGAGAGAGAAAATGCATGCATTGAGAGAGATAGAGAGATAGAGAGAGAGAGAGATTGAGAGATGCATGCATTGAGAGAGAGATGCATACATTGAGAGAGAGAGAGAGAGATGCATGCATTGAGAGAGATGCATGCATTGAGAGAGAGATGCATGCATTGAGAGAGAGATACATGCATTGAGAGAGAGATATGCATGCATTGAGAGAGATATCATGCATTGAGAGAGAGAGATGCATGCTTTGAGAGAGATGCATGCATTGAGAGAGTGATGCATATATTGAGAGAGAGATGCATGCATTGAGAGAGAGATATGCATGCATGCATTGAGAGAGATGCATGCATGCATTGAGAGAGAGATAGATGCATGCATGCATTGAGAGAGAGATGCATGCATGCATTGAGAGAGAGAGATGAATCCATGCATTGAGAGAGATAGAGATGCATTCATGCATAGAGAGAGATAGAGATGCATGCATGCATTGAGAGAGTGAGAGATGCATGCATTGAGAGAGAGAGATTCATGCATGCATTGAGAGAGATACATGCATGCATTGAGAGAGAGAGAGAGAGAGAGAGAGAGATGCATGCATGCATTGAGAGAGAAAGAGATTCATGCATGCATTGAGAGAGAGAGATGCATGCAGGCATGGAGAGAGAGATGCATGTATGTATTGAGAGAGAGAGATGCATGCATGCATTGAGAGAGAGAGATAGATGCATGTATGCATTGAGAGAGAAAGAGATGCATGCATTAAGAGAGAGATGCATGCACTGAGAGAGAGAGAAATTCATGCATTGAGATAGATGTATGCATTGAGAGAGAGAGAGCGAATGCATGCATTGAGAGCGATAGAGAGAGAGAGGGAGAGAAAGAGAGATGCATGCATTGAGAGAGAGATGCATACATTGAGAGAGAGAGATGCATGCATTGAGAGAGAGATGCATGCATTGAGAGAGAGATGCATGCATTGAGAGAGAGATGCATGCATTGAGAGAGAGATGCATGCTTTGAGAGAGAGATGCATGCATTGAGAGAGTGATGCATGCATTGAGAGAGAGATGCATGCATTGAGAGAGAGAGATGCATGCATGCATTGAGAGAGATAGAGAGAGAGATGCATGCATTAAGAGAGAGATGCATGCACAGAGAGAGAGAAATTCATGCATTGAGATAGATGCATGCATTGAGTGAGAGAGCGAATGCATGCATTGAGAGAGATGCATACATTGAGAGAGAGATGCATGCATTGAGAGAGAGAGATGCATGCATTGAGAGAGATGCATGCGAGAGAATGCATGCATTGAGAGAGAGATGCATGCATTGAGAGAGAGATGCATGCTTTGAGAGAGAGAGATGCATGCATAAATGGAAAGAGAGGGATGCATGCATTGAGAGAGAGAGAGAGAGATTTGCATGCATTGAGAGAGAGATGCATGCACTGAGAGAGAGAGAAATTCATGCATTGAGATAGATGCATGCATTGAGAGAGAGAGAGCGAATCCATGCATTGAGAGAGATAGATGCATGCATTGAGAGAGAGAGATGCATGCATTGAGAGAGAGAGAGATGCATGCATGCATTGAGAGAGAGATGCATGCATGCATTGAGAGAGAGATGCATACATGCATTGAGAGAGAGATGCATGCATTGAGAGAGATACATGCATTAAGAGAGAGAGATAGATATATGCATGCATGCATTGAGAGAGAGATTCATGAATGCATTGAGAGAGAGATGCATGCATGCATTGAGTGACAGATGCATTCATGCATTGAGAGAGATATATAAATGCATAAATTGAGAGATGCATGCATGCATTGAGAGAGAGATGCATGCATGCATTGAGAGAGATGCATGCATGCATTGAGAGAGAGATGAATCCATGCATTGAGTGAGATAGAGATGCATTCATGCATTGAGAGAGTGAGAGAGATGCATGCATTGAGAGAGAGATTCATGCATGCATTGAGAGAGAGATACATGCATGCATTGAGAGAGATACATGCATGCATTGAGAGAGAGAGAGATGCATGCATGCATTGAGAGAGAAAGGGATGCATGCATGTATTGATATATAGAGAGAGATGCATGCATGCATGGAGAGAGAGAGATGCATGCAGGCATGGAGAGAGAGAGATGCATGCATGTATTGAGAGAGAGATGCATGCATGCAATGAGAGAGAGAGATAGATGCATGTATGCATTGAGAGAGAGAGATACATGCATGCATTGAGAGAGATAGAGAGAGAGAGAGATGCATGAATGCATTGAGAAAGAGAGAGATGCATGCATTGAGAGAGAGAGAGAGCGAATGCATGCATTGAGAGAGATAGAGAGAGAGGGAGAGAGAGAGATGCATGCATTGAGAGAGAGATGCATACATTGAGAGAGAGAGAGAGATGGATGCATTGAGAGTGATGCATGCATTGAGAGAGAGATGCATGCATTAAGAGAGAGAGATGCATGAATTGAGAGAGAGATATGCATGCATTGAGAGAGAGATCATGCATTGAGAGAGAGATGCATGCTTTGAGAGAGAGATGCATGCATTGAGAGAGTGATGCATGCATTGAGAGAGAGATGCATGCATTGAGAGAGAGATGCATGCATAAATGGAAAGAGAGGGATGCATGCATTGAGAGATGCATGCACTGAGAGAGAGAGCAATTCATGCATTGAGAGAGAGAGCGAATGCATGCATTGAGAGAGATAGAGAGAGAGGGAGAAAGAGAGATGCATGCATTGAGAGAGAGATGCATACATTGAGAGAGAGAGATGCATGCATTGAGAGAGAGATGCATGCATTGAGAGAGAGATGCATGCATTGAGAGAGAGAGAGAGATGTATGCATGCATTGTGAGAGAGATGCATGCATGCATTGAGAGAGAGATGCATGCATGCATTGAGAGAGATGCATACATGCATTGAGAGAGAGATGCATGCATTTAGAGAGATACATGCATTAAGAGAGAGATATAGATATATGCATGCATGCATTGAGAGAGAGATTCATGCATGCATTGAGAGAGAGAGATACATGCATGCATGCATTGAGAGAGATATAAATGCAAACATTGAGAGATGCATGCATGCATTGAGAGAGATGCATGCATGCATTGAGAGAGATGCATGCATGCATTGAGAGAGAGATGAATCCATGCATTGAGAGAGAGAGATTCATGCATGCATTGAGAGAGAGATACATGCATGCATTGAGAGAAAGAGAGAGAGACATGCATGCATTGAGAGAGAGAGAGATGCATGCATGCATTGAGAGAGAAAGAGATGCATGCATGTATTGAAATATATATAGAGAGATTCATGCATGCATGGAGAGAGAGAGATGCATGCATGCATTGAGAGAGAGATGCATGCAGGCATGGAGAGAGAGATGCATGCATGTATTGAGAGAGAGAGAGATGCATGCAGGCATTGAGAGAGAGAGATGCATGCATGCATTGAGAGAGATATATAGAGAGAGATGCATGATTGCATTGAGAGAGAGAGATGCATGCCTTAAGAGAGAGATGCATGCATTGAGAGAGAGAGCAAATGCATGCATTAAGAGAGATAGAGAGATATATATAGAGAGAGATGCATGCATTGAGAGAGAGATGCATACATTGAGAGAGAGATGCATGCATTGAGAGAGATGCATGCATTGAGAGAGATGCATGCATTGAGAGAGAGAGATACATGCATTGAGAGAGAGATATGCATGCATTGAGAGAGAGATCATGCATTGAGAGAGAGATGCATGCTTTGAGAGAGAGAGAGATGCATGCATTGAGAGAGTGATACATGCATTGAGAGAGAGATGCATGCATTGAGAGAGAGAGATGCATGCATAAATGGAAAGAGAGGGACGCATGCATTGAGAGAGAGATATGCATTCATTGAGAGAGAGATGCATGCATGCATTGAGAGAGATTCATGCATTGAGAGAGAGAGATATACATGCATGCATTGAGAGATTGATGCATACATGCATTGAGAGAGAGATGCATGCATTGAGAGAGATACATGCATTAAGAGAGAGAGATAGATATATGCATGCATGCATTGAGAGAGAGATTCATGCATGCATTGAGAGAGAGATGCATGCATGCATTGAGTGACAGATGCATTCATGCATTGAGAGAGATATAAATGCATACATTGAGAGATGCATGCATGCATTGAGAGAGATGCATGCATGCATTGAGAGAGAGACGAATCCATGCATTGAGAGAGATAGAGATGCATTCATGCATAGAGAGATATAGAGATGCATGCATGCATTGAGAGAGTGAGAGAGATGCATGCATTGAGAGAGAGAGATTCATGCATGCATTGAGAGAGAGATACATGCATGCATTGAGAGAGAGATACATGCATGCATTGAGAGAGTGATGCATGCATGCATTGAGAGAGAAAGAGATGCATGCATGTATTGATATAGAGAGAGATGAATGCATGCATGCATGGAGAGAGATGCATGCATGCATTGAGAGAGTGATGCATGCATGCATTGAGAGAGAAAGAGATGCATGCATGTATTGATATAGAGAGAGATGAATGCATGCATGCATGGAGAGAGAGAGATGCATGCATGCATTGAGAGAGAGATGCATGCAGGCATGGAGAGAAATGCATGCATGTATTGAGAGAGATTGATAGATGCATGTATGCATTGAGAGAGAGATGCATGCATGCATTGAGAGAGATAGATAGATGCATGTATGCATTGAGAGAGATGCATGCATGCATTGAGAGAGATAGAGAGAGAGAGAGAGATATGCATGCATGCATTGAGAGAGAGATGCATGCATGCATTGAGAGAGATGCATGCATGCATTGAGAGAGAGATGCATGCATGCATGCGTTAAGAGAGAGATTCATGCATGCATGCATGCATTGAGAGAGATACATGCATGCATTGAGAGAGATACATGCATGCATTGAGAGAGAAATGCATGCATGCATTGAGAGAGATGCATGCATGCATTGAGAGAGATGCATACATGAATTGAGAGAGAGATGCATGCATTGAGAGAGAAACATGCATGCATTTAGAGAGATACATGCATTAAGAGAGAGAGAGATAGATATATGCATGCATGCATTGAGAGAGAGATTCATGCATGCATTGAGAGAGAGAGATGCATGCATGCATTGAGAGACCGATGCATGCATGCATTGAGAGAGAGATAAATGCATACAATGAGAGATGCATGCATGCATTGAGAGAGATGCATGCATGCATTGAGAGAGAGATAGATGCATGCATGCATTGAGAGAGATGCATGCATGCATTGAGAGAGAGAGATGAATCCATGCATTGAGAGAGATAGAGATGCATTCATGCATAGAGAGAGATAGAGATGCATGCATGCATTGGAGAGTGAGAGATGCATGCATTGAGAGAGAGAGATTCATGCATGCATTGAGAGAGATACATGCATGCATTGAGAGAGAGAGAGAGAGAGAGAGATGCATGCATGCATTGAGAGAGAAAGATATTCATGCATGTATTGATAGAGAGAGAGAGATGCAAGCATGCATGGAGAGAGATGCATGCATGCATTGAGAGAGAGATGCATGCAGGCATGGAGAGAGAGATGCATGTATGTATTGAGAGAGAGAGATGCATGCATGCATTGAGAGAGAGAGAGAGATAGATGCATGTATGCATTGAGAGAGAAAGAGATGAATACATGCATTGAGAGAGATAGAGAGAGATGCAAGAATGCATTGAGAGAGAGAGATGCATGCATTAAGAGATAGATGCATGCATTGAGAGAGAGAGCGAATGCATGCATTGAGAGAGATAGAGAGAGAGGGAGAGAAAGAGAGATGCATGCATTGAGAGAGAGATGCATACATTGAGAGAGAGAGATGCATGCATTGAGAGAGAGATGCATGCATTGAGAGAGAGAGATGCATGCATTGAGAGAGAGATGCATGCATTGAGAGAGAGATGCATGCATTGAGAGAGAGATGCATGCTTTGAGAGAGAGATGCATGCATTGAGAGAGTGATGCATGCATTGAGAGAGATGCATGCATTGAGAGAGAGAGATGCATGCATGCATTGAGAGAGATAGAGAGAGAGATGCATGCATTAAGAGAGAGATGCATGCACCGAGAGAGAGAGAAATTCATTCATTGATATAGATGCATGCATTGAGTGAGAGATTCATGCATGCATTGAGAGAGAGATACATGCATGCATTGAGAGAGAGATACATGCATGCATTGAGAGAGAGAGATACATGCATGCATTGAGAGAGAGAGAGAGATGCATGCATGCATGGAGAGAGAGAGATGCATGCATGCATTGAGAGAGAGATGCATGCAGGCATGGAGAGAGAGATGCATGCATGCAATGAGAGAGAGATAGATGCATGTATGCATTGAGAGAGAGAGATGCATGCATGCATTGAGAGAGATATATATAGAGAGAGATGCATGAATGCATTGAGAAAGAGAGAGATGCATGCATTGAGAGAGAGCAAATGCATGCATTGAGAGAGATAGAGAGAGAGGGAGAGAGAGATGCATGCATTGAGAGAGAGATGCATACATTGAGAGAGAGAGAGATGCATGCATTGAGAGAGATGCATGCATTGAGAGAGATGCATGCATTGAGAGAGAGATATGCATGCATTAGAGAGAGATCATGCATTGAGAGAGATGCATGCTTTGAGAGAGAGAGAGAGATGCATGCATTGAGAGAGTGATGCATGCATTGAGAGTGAGATGCATAAATGGATAGAGAGGGATGCATGCATTGAGAGAGAGATGCATGCACTGAGAGAGAGAGAAATTCATGCATTGAGAGAGAGAGCGAATGCATGCATTGACAGAGATAGAGAGAGAGGGAGAGAGAGATGCATGCATTGAGAGAGATGCATACATTGAGAGAGAGAGATGCATGCATTGAGAGAGAGAGATGCATGCATTGAGAGAGAGATGCATGCATTGAGAGAGAGAGAGATGCATGCATGCATTGTGAGAGAGATGCATGCATGCATTGAGAGAGAGATGCATGCATGCATTGAGAGAGATGCATACATGCATTGAGAGAGAGAGATGCATGCATTTAGAGAGATACATGCATTAAGAGAGATATATAGATATATGCATGCATGCATGCATTGAGAGAGAGATTCATGAATGCATTGAGAGAGAGAGAGATGCATGCATGCATGCATGCATTGAGTGAAAGATGCATTCATGCATTGAGAGAGAGAGATGCATGCATTAAGAGATAGATGCATGCATTGAGAGAGAGAGCGAATGCATGCATTGAGAGAGATAGAGAGAGAGGGAGAGAAAGAGAGATGCATGCATTGAGAGAGAGATGCATACATTGAGAGAGAGATGCATGCATTGAGAGAGATATGCATGCATTGAGAGAGAGAGATGCATGCATTGAGAGAGAGATGCATGCATTGAGAGAGAGATGCATGCATTGAGAGAGAGATGCATGCTTTGAGAGAGAGATGCATGCATTGAGAGAGTGATGCATGCATTGAGAGAGATGCATGCATTGAGAGAGAGAGATGCATGCATGCATTGAGAGAGATAGAGAGAGAGATGCATGCATTAAGAGAGAGATGCATGCACCGAGAGAGAGAGAGAGAAATTCATGCATTGAGATAGATGCATGCATTGAGTGAGAGAGCGAATGCATGCATTGAGAGAGATAGAGAGAGAGAGGGAGGGAGAGAGAGATGCATGCATTGAGAGAGATGCATTTATTGAGAGAGAGATGCATTTATTGAGAGAGAGATGCATGCATTGAGAGAGAGAGAGATTCATGCATTGAGAGAGAGATGCATGCATTGAGAGAGAGATGCATGCTTTGAGAGAGAGAGATGCATGCATAAATGGAAAGAGAGGGATGCATGCATTGAGAGAGAGAGAGAGATTTGCATGCATTGTGAGAGATATGCATGCACTGAGAGAGAGAGAAATTCATGCATTGAGATAGATGCATGCATTGAGAGAGAGAGCGAATGCATGCATTGAGAGAGATAGATGCATGCATTGAGAGAGAGAGAGATGCATGCATTGAGAGAGAGAGAGAGATGCATGCATGCATTGAGAGAGAGATGCATGCATGCATTGAGAGAGAGATGCATACATGCATTGAGAGAGATGCATGCATTGAGAGAGATACATGCATTAAGAGAGAGAGATAGATATATGCATGCATGCATTGAGAGAGAGATTCATGAATGCATTGAGAGAGAGAGATGCATGCATGCATTGAGTGACAGATGCATTCATGCATTGAGAGATATATAAATGCATAAATTGAGAGATGCATGCATGCATTGAGAGAGAGAGAGATGCATGCATGCATTGAGAGAGATGCATTTATTGAGAGAGAGATGCATTTATTGAGAGAGAGAGAGATGCATGCATTGAGAGAGAGAGAGATGCATGCATTGAGAGAGAGATGCATGCATTGAGAGAGAGATGCATGCTTTGAGAGAGAGAGATGCATGCATAAATGGAAAGAGAGGGATGCATGCATTGAGAGAGAGAGAGATTTGCATGCATTGTGAGAGATATGCATGCACTGAGAGAGAGAAATTCATGCATTGAGATAGATGCATGCATTGAGAGAGAGAGCGAATGCATGCATTGAGAGAGATAGATGCATGCATTGAGAGAGAGAGATGCATGCATTGAGAGAGAGATGCATGCATGCATTGAGAGAGAGATGCATGCATGCATTGAGAGAGAGATGCATACATGCATTGAGAGAGAGATGCATGCATTGAGAGAGATACATGCATTAAGAGAGAGAGATAGATATATGCATGCATGCATTGAGAGAGAGATTCATGAATGCATTGAGAGAGAGATGCATGCATGCATTGAGTGACAGATGCATTCATGCATTGAGAGAGATATATAAATGCATAAATTGAGAGATGCATGCATGCATTGAGAGAGAGAGATGCATGCATGCATTGAGAGAGATGCATGCATGCATTGAGAGAGAGAGATGAATCCATGCATTGAGTGAGATAGAGATGCATTCATGCATAGAGAGATCTAGAGATGCATGCATGCATTGAGAGAGTGAGAGAGATGCATGCATTGAGAGAGAGATTCATGCATGCATTGAGAGAGAGAGATGCATGCATGCATGGAGAGAGAGAGATGCATGCATGCATTGAGAGAGAGATGCATGCAGGCATGGAGAGAGAGAGATGCATGCATGTATTGAGAGAGAGAGATGCATGCATGCAATGAGAGAGAGATAGATGCATGTATGCATTGAGAGAGAGAGATGCATGCATGCATTGAGAGAGATATATAGAAAGAGAGATGCATGAATGCATTTAGAAAGAGAGAGATGCATGCATTGAGAGAGAGCAAATGCATGCATTGAGAGAGATAGAGAGAGAGGGAGAGAGAGATGCATGCATTGAGAGAGATGCATACATTGTGAGAGAGAGAGATGCATGCATTGAGAGAGATGCATGCATTGAGAGAGATGCATGCATTGAGAGAGAGAGATATGCATGCATTGAGAGAGAGATCATGCATTGAGAGAGAGATGCATGCTTTGAGAGAGAGAGAGAGAGATGCATGCATTGAGAGAGTGATGCATTGAGAGAGAGAGATGCATGCATTGAGAGAGAGATGCATGCATTGAGAGAGAGATGCATAGGAAAGAGAGGGATGAATCCATGCATTGAGAGAGTGAGAGAGATGCATGGATTGAGAGAGAGAGATTCATGCATGCATTGAGAGAGAGATACATGCATGCATTGAGAGAGAGAGAAACATGCATGCATTGAGAGAGAGAGAGATGCATGCATGCATTGAGAGAGAAAGAGATGCATGCATGTATTGAAATATATAGAGAGAGATTCATGCATGCATGGAGAGAGAGAGATGCATGCATTGAGAGAGATAGAGAGAGAGAGATACATGCATTGAGAGAGAGATATGCATGCATTG
>JBBPBX010064919.1:5009-20106 GCA_038048925.1 Garcialebias charrua | reverse complement strand
TGTGAATGTAAAAGATAAAAAGATGTCATATAAGCAGAACAGAAAAGACGGTAACAATGAGTGTTTGATTTTGGTTCAAAAGATCAATCAAAGGTCAAAGGTGAAAATATGTCAATTTTGGAAAACATTAAATAGGCTAAATAAAACCCAAATTTTAACATCTATATTTTTTAAATAAAATAGGAGTTGTCATTTTGGTAAAAACAAACAAACAAACAAAAACAAAACACCCACCTTTTTTCTGGGCTGGTAAAGGGCCAAGACGGACTGATCTGAAATAGATACAAACTGCCATGGAAGTACAAACTGATTTATGAATTGTTGAGGAAAGTATTTGATATACCACAACAAAATAAATTTGGTTCCAACATATTGATTATGAGTCAGAGTGGTGAAACAGAGGTTAAATAATGCAAGCCTGTGAATGGGAAGTTGCCAGTTTGAAACCCCTTAGCGTTCAATCAAAATGTGGGTTGGAAAGGTAAGGCACCAACACATGCCTCCACTCTCATTTGCCCTACCTTGGGCCCTTGGGCAAGGCCCTTAACACACTCTCTCGCTCTCTCTCTCGCTAGACAGGTTTTCTGGTTCCATTAACACACGTGTTTTAAATTGCCAGATGTTTCCTGTTGATTCTCGGATCGCCATTTAATTTCTGTGGAACTTACTCTTTCCTCCGCTGTAAGACAACATTCTTTTTGGCATTTTAATGTAAAAATGTTACATGATTCTGTTTTCTGCGAAAACTTTAAGTTGTTCTGGACTTACTGGAAATCAAAGAAGTGTGACTTCCCCTCACTTCTTCAATGGTGGGAAGTAGGAAAGGCCCAGATTAAGGTTTTTTGCCAGCAACATTCTTCCGGTGTCACCACTAACATCAAGAGAACTGTGCAGAGGTTGGAAGAGGAGATCAAACATCTGGAAAATATATCCATCTCTGCTTCTACATCACAGACTTCGCTTCAATCAAAAAGACTTGAACTGAACTCTTTGTTACATGAGAGAGCCAAAGGGGCTTTAGTCAGAGCCCGTTTTACAAACATCCAGGAAATGGATGCACCACGTCCTTCTTCTTTGGCTTAGAGAGGTCTAACGCTCAGAAGAAACAAATAATCTGCCTTAAACTCCCAAATGGACACTTGACCTCAGATCCAGCTGAACTGAGGAACTATGCTGTGGACTTTTACACTGACTTGTTCAAGTCTGTTAGCTGTGATGTGGACAGTACCGAGGAGCTTCTGCAGGGGCTTCCTTGCCTCACCCCAGATGATCAGGAAATCCTGAACGCACATCTGACCCTAGATGAACTGACTGCTGCAGTATCCCAGATGGCACCTGGAAAGGCTCCAGGCATTGATGGGTTACCACCAGAATTTTATAGACACTTTTGGGATGTTTTCGGACAAGACCTTCTGGACGTTTTTACACAATGTTTTACCGACGGTAAGCTCCCTGCGTCATCTAGGCGAGCTGTTCTCTCCCTACTGCCAAAAAAGGGTGACCTGACTCTCTTAATGAACTGGAGACCAGTTGCCCTTCTATGTACGGACTATAAGATTCTCTCTAAGGTTTTATCAAACAGGCTGAAATTATTTATTGAATCCTTGATTGCCCCTGATCAGTCCTACTGTGTACCTGGGAGATCTATTCTAGATAACTTGTTTTTAATAAGAGACGTGTTTGAGGTATGTAAATGGTGTGGCACCAACACTGGTATTATATCCATTGACCAAGAGAAAGCTTTTGATCGTGTAGATCACGGTTTTCTTTTTTCAACTTTACAAGTTTTTGGGGTGGGAGATAACTTTTTGACATGGATAAAGCTCCTGTATAGTGAGGCGTGCTGCACTGTAAAGGTGGGAGGAGGCTTGAGCTCTCCGATACCAGTTAAACGAGGAATCAGGCAGGGCTGTCCACTTTCAGGCCAGCTTTACAGTCTAGTCATTGAACCTCTTTTGAATAAACTGAGGAGTAGACTAAAGGGATTCTCTTTGACCAACTCAACTTCAATTTCTCCTATTGTTGTGTCTGCATATGCTGATGATATAAACACCTTTGTCCAAGATCAGGAAGACGTACATGAGTTAAAAAAGTGTCTTACTATGAATGAAAAAGCTTCCTCAGCCAAGGTGAACTGGGGGAAAAGTAATGGATGCCTGGTAGGACAATGGGAAGTGGGAGGGATCCCTAACCTTCCTGGTAGTTTGAGCTGGGGGAGGGTGGGCATGCAAATACTTGGAATTTATTTGGGAACTGAAGATTACCAAAAACAGAACTGGGAAGGGGTGTTGGAGAAGGTAGGAGCCAAGTTGTCTAAATGGAAATGGTTGCTACCCCAGCTGTCCTATAGGGGAAGAGTTCTGATAGCGAACAATCTGGTTGCCTCGACTCTCTGGCACAGACTTGCCGTACTGGTTCCGCCTCCAAATCTTCTGGAGAATGTACAAAGGCTCCTAGTGAACTTTTTCTGGTCTGGTCATCACTGGCTAAGAGCACCAATTTTGTACCTGCCGGTGGTGGAGGGAGGACAAGGCCTTGTGGATATCATCTCCAGAACGGCAACCTTCAGACTCCAAACAGCACAGAGACTCCTGTATGGCTGTTGTCACCGCTGGACAGGCCTAGCCCAAATGCTACTGAGGAAGGCTGGACGACTTGGCCTGGATAAACAGCTTTTCTTACTGGAGTCTTCTAAAATGGACCTAACAGGACTTACGCCCTTCTATCGTTCTGTACTCAATGCCTGGCAGACGCTGAAGGTCATTCGCAACCCTGACCCCAGACCAGGAATGTGGCTTTTTGAGGAGCCTTTGTTCTACAACAAAGCCATTAGTGGATCCACACTTTCCTCAACAACTACAGTATAAGGAATAAGTTTGTTGAAGTTGGCATTACTAGACTTGGTCATCTGGTAAAGACCCCTGTAGACATGCTTGGAGACATGACAAACATCAAATCTTCCAGAGTACTGGGAAGGATAATGGAAGAAGTAAAACTATGTCTGCCTGTGCCACTGAGAGCTTTTATTGAAGACCATGCTTATGCTGATGAATGGAATGCTGACACAGAGTATGTTTTTCCTTCTTTGGGAGTGAGTCCTGCTTTCGGGGAGCAGCAAGAAGAAAGGGGACAGCTGTTATCCATGGAAACACCAAAGTTGGGCGATTTAAGTTGTGTGGAAAAAAGCAACTCTACCTCAGCTAAGTATATGTGCAACGCCATTCCATATTTAGGAAAGGACCCCAGCCGTCCTAAAGGAGAAAGACTATCTGAGAATGTTGTCATGAAACTCATGGAACCATTTCTGGGCAATGGAAGAACTGTAACCATGGACAACTTCTTCACATCTGTGACACTGGCTAACAGACTGCTAAACCACAACACAACTCTGCTCGGCACAATCAACAAAATTAGACGGGAGATTCCCCTTCCAGCAAAAAATGGCAAGGGCTGGAAAGAATTCTCCACACAAGTGTACAAATCAGGCAGTGCCACACTGACCGCGTATGCTCCTAAGAAAAACAAGTTGGTCTGTGTTCTCAGCACCATGCACCAACAAGTGCTAGTTGGCAATGAACATAAAAAAAAACCAAACACTATAACAGATTACAACTCCATGAAGGTATGTAGATAAGTAATATTGCTGCAATGGTTTTATACAGCTATACTTTACTTGTTATATTGTTGTTCAAAATCTAACATTTAATTTAATTTAATTTTTTGCAGTGTGGCGTTGACATAATGGACCAGATGGCACGTGTATATACGGTGCATGCCGGCACATGCAGGTGGCCCATTGCCGTGTTCTACAACATGCTTGACCTAGCAGCAATAAATGCTTATGTGTTATACAAGGCCTGCATTGGGTCCAAGGAAAGCAGAAGAGACTTCATACATGGCCTTGCACTGGAACTTCGTCAGCGTTTTATGATAGAAAAGGCCATGCTGAAAAAGCCACGTCCCCAGCCTGGTCCTGGAAAGACGACACAGTGTCAGGTTCAGACCCTCTGCAAAAGAAACCGCAGCAAAAAACAGTGTGCAATTTGCAAGAAGTTTACCTGTCGCAAATGTAGAAATGAGGACAACTGGGTGTGTAATAAGTGTTAGATGTGAAGCAGCAACAACTACACACCAACATTTAGATTTTGTTGTAAAAACAAAATGTATATATTGCTTTTGTATGATGATTTGCAAAAGAAACAGCAGCAAAAAACAGTGTGCAATTTGCAAGAAGTTTACCTGTCGCAAATGTAGAAATGAGGACAACTGGGTGTGTAATAAGTGTTAGATGTGAAGCAGCAACAACTACACACCAACATTTAGATTTTGTTGTAAAAACAAAATGTATATACAGTATTGCTTTTGTATGATAATTTGCAAAAGAAACAGCAGCAAAAAACAGTGTGCAATTTGCAAGAAGTTCACCTGTCGCAAATGTAGAAATGAGGACAACTGGGTGTGTAATAAGTGTTAGATGTGAAGCAGCAACAACTACACACCAACATTTAGATTTTGTTGTAAAAACAAAATGTATATACAGTATTGCGTTTGTATGATGATTTGTAAATATTATTTTCAATAAAATGCTGCAAATTCATGTTTATGTATCTTGAACCTAATTCCCTCTGCCATATCTGCTGATTTTGGACTACATGAAGTCAACTGATGGACCGACACAGGTCACACGACATGAGGTCAACTGACGGACCAACATAGGTCACATGACCTGAGGTCAACTGATGGACCGACACATGTCACATGACCTGAGGTCAACTGATGGACCGACATAGGTCACATGACCTGAGGTCAACTGACGGACCAACACAGGTCACATGACCTGAGGTCAACTGACAAAACGACACAGGTCACACGACATGAAGTCAACAAACGGACCGACACAGGTCACATGACCTGAGGTAAACTGCCGGACCGACACAGGTCACATGACCTGAGGTCAACTGACGGACCGACATAGGTCACAAGACATGAGGTCAACTGACGGGCCGACACAGGTCACATGACCTGAGGTCAACTGATGGACCGACATAGGTCACATGACCTGAGGTCAACTGACGGACCAACACAGGTCACATGACCTGAGGTCAACTGACAAAACGACACAGGTCACACGACATGAAGTCAACAAACGGACCGACACAGGTCACATGACCTGAGGTAAACTGCCGGACCGACACAGGTCACATGACCTGAGGTCAACTGACGGACCGACATAGGTCACAAGACATGAGGTCAACTGACGGGCCGACACAGGTCACATGACCTGAGGTCAACTGATGGACCGACATAGGTCACATGACCTGAGGTCAACTGACGGACCGACACAGGTCACACGACATGAAGTCAACTGACGGACCGACACAGGTCACATGACCTGAGCTCAACTGATGGACCGACATAGGTCACATGACCTGAGGTCAACTGACGGACCGACATAGGTCACATGACCTGAGGTCAAGTGACGGACCAACACAGGTCACATGACCTGAGGTCAACTGACAAAACGACACAGGTCACACGACATGAAGTCAACAAACGGACCGACACAGGTCACATGACCTGAGGTAAACTGCAGGACCGACACAGGTAACATGACCTGAGGTCAACTGACATACCGGTATAATGGACCAGATTGCACATTTATATACGGTGCGGCCCATTGCCGTGTTCTACAACATGCTTGACCTGGCAGCGATAAATGTTTATGTGTTATACAAGGCCTGCACTGGATCCAAGGATTTTGGACTGAGGGGTAGGGGGTGGGGGGGTAGGTGTACAATTAATGGGTCTTTAGTAGGGTCATTAGCATTTGAATCGACATTATATAGCCCACTGAAAGGGACCGGGGGATTCAGAAGCCAAGTTCACTTGCGCAAAAAAGCGCAGCCTTAGTCAAAGTAGTGTTAAAACAACAAAACAATACAATACAAAAAGAGAGAAAAAATATATATAAAATGAAAGGCGGCAGAAGAAGAAAAAATCTTATTTTTTCTGCCCCTTTTTCTCCAATAAACAATTCATACAGACAACTCCTTTGATTACAAAGTTAATAATCAACTTAATTTTAACCTCCAAAAATAAACACTTGATACAACCAACTCATATAATTTCCAAAATAGTGAACAACTTAATTATTAATTACTACCCTCGGTATCATACACAAACTTCCAAATTTCAACTCATTTAAATATATGTTTTTAACCGTTTAAACTTAATCATTCTTTTGAATGCAACCATTGATCTGACCACTTTAATATCAGACTCCAATTTATTCCATAACCCTATTCCTTGAACTATGGTAGATCTTCCCCTCGAACTAGTCCTAAAAGGTGGCTTCACAAATATATCTGTCCCCTTAAGATTATAATTACTCGTTCTTCTGACAAAATATTTCTGAATATTAGAAGGTTTGTGGGCAGGGACACATGTGGATGTAAATATTGAATTCAGTTGAAGATTTTTTTTTAGTGAAGCGAGATCTTTAGGAATTAAAAAGCAATTAAACAGTTTGCAATGATCTCTATTGCTCCCCTATAAATATGTATATTTAACAGCTGGTGGAGCTATCATAACCACAATGGAGCCTAATGCATTTTTAATAACCAACACAACACTGTAATTGAGAGTGAATGCACTGGTGACTTCAGCCAAAATCCATTAGCACAGTTTAAACTGACAGAAATGAATACTGTACCCTTTGGATGCAGAAAAATACTGCAGTTTTGGATAATTTCTTTTTTTTCTCTCATTGGTAAACAAATGTTCAGCTTATTTATTTCATTGTTTTGGAAAAATCAGAAAGATGTATTTAATGTGGGTGTCTTGAAACCCACAGGATAACAATAAAATAATTCATTAATTTGAGCAACAGCTGGATAAAAAGTAGTCCTATATAAGCTAAAGCAGGGGTGCTCATTACGTCGATTGCGATCTACCGGTCGATTGCGGAGGCATTACTAGTAGATCACAGCGTGACATAAAAAAATTATCAGCCTATCAAACATCCCGTCACTTGATTGACATACAGGGCAACCAATCAGATGACGAGCTTTAGGTCATGCAGCATGAGTCATGCTAAAAACAACGGTGCGAAGTGCAGCAAAACATACAAGTGAAAACAATCAGCGAATTACCTCATATTTTAAGCCCACATGAGTGAGAAACCTGGACCAAGTAAGAAGGCAAAAACTTATCACTTTCATATGGAATGGGAGGTGGAATTTTTTTCAGTCATTTTTCACTCACCAAACTTCAAAAGCGAAAGCCGCCACCGAAGCATCGTTCCGTGTGAGTCACGTTGGGTGTTTTTTTTTTTGAATGTCCAGAGGACCAGACTTAGCTTTTTTAGATGTGACATTTGTATTGATTCTCAGCATTTTTTATAACTATACTTTATTTATAAAGCCCTTTAAAACAACCCCAGCTGCAACAAAGTGCTGATATAAAACCATTTTAACTAATCATCACATCTTTTACTCTTTTAAATAAATTTTTTTTCACATATTTCATCATTGCTTCTTTCAAGAGCTCCACACCTGAAAATGCCTAATGAGAAATCATAGGTGTAAATCCCGGGAGGGTCCGGACCCCCCAATCTTGGGAAAGTGTAGATTTGCTTTTAAAAAAAATTCCCTGTTTATGGTCCCCCCCCAATAATGAGATGAAATATATGCCCTTGTGAGAAACATCTGCCTGCTCAAAGCTGCTCTGACATTCTTCTGTCTGTTGTGAGCCACCAGGGGGCTAATTAGCATCAAAGCTAACATGTTAGCTGATGAACTGTTGCTCCTCGTTGTGTTTTGCTGTCACCACCCCCGGGCACCTCATGTGGTCCCTGTGGGCAACCAGGTGCCCGCGGGCACCACGTTGGTGACCCTTGATTTATTATATGTGTTGTGCAATATTGGCTTATAGTTATGCAAGGTGCATCAACATACATTGTACATAAAAAGAATCCTTAATACATATGAAGATAATAATATGTTTAGCATTTTTGTATTGGGAAGATCATTTTGAGTTGGTTGTTTTATAAGTAGCTCGCATGCTGAAAAAGTGTGAGCACCCCTGAGCTAAAGTCTTTGACGGTTTTGTGTCTATCCTTCATTTCTCTTTCTCATGCGCTCTTGTTCATCATTTTTCTTTTTTTACCACAGCCCCTTCACACTTTTTTCCCACCCTAAAGTGTGCTTAGAGATTTTTGCTGTGGGCTGCCGGCAGAGCTGCGTTGGTGTCCATCATTCTGAGTGGATCCAGCGGAGAGGATGGGCCCTCTGACCTCACCGCTGAGGGAGAGGCGAGAGAGCAAGGAGAAGACGACTATTCACAGAAACAAGTTCAGAGGAGCTCAAAGAAAGGGTACAAAACAATAAGCATTGAAAGTAAATAGACACTGGTAAAACTGCAGGGTTAATTGTGTAAAAAGTAGGGGTGTAACGATACACAAAACTCACGAGACGAGACGAGACAAATCACAGATCTCGCGAGAACGAGATGAGATTTTAATATTAAGAAAACTTCAAAGATCGGTTTTATGCCGCAAAAAGGCTTTTATTCTGTTTTAACATGTATTACAAACCCAACTGATGTCTTCATTTTACTGATTGAATCTCCTTAGACCTTAGAACGTTCAACTTTGTTTAAAAAAATAGATATTCACGCAGGACTTTCCAAAAATTGAACATAAATATCCGCATCAGCACTGACTCTGCAGCCGTCACTCACCAGTGTTGCCAGATTGGGCGGTTCACCGCGATTTTCCTTCTGACTTTTGCGGGTAGAGATTGCTTTGGGTGGGTGGGACTCTATCTGGCAACACCGGTCACACCGGTGTTTACACGCGTGTCTTTACATTCGGGGCAGCGTCGGCAGCGCCGGGACCCTCCATCAATGTAGAGGCGTCTGCGGCACCGGGACCCTCCATCAGTAGTTGGGGCGTCTTCTATAGCAACTTCATCCGGCGAAGCCATGCTGTCCGTGACGCTGACTTGCTAGGGGCTCTGCTAGCATTAGCATTAGCGTCTCGCGAGACAACGTTACCTCTCAACGAGAGATATCGCGGGAGTTTAATATCGCGAGATCTCGTACAACGAGATCTCGTTACATGCCTAGTAAAAAGTTTATGAAGCATACACTTCTTGAGATCCATTTGTTCTTCCGTACGGTTTTCGTAACTCATTCCGCAAGTTTTGTCATATTTCAGCAATTCTTACATCATGATGTTCATCTCATTCAGGACATTCCTGACTTGACTTTTGTGCTGTTTAACTTTTTACTACTCCTTTCATTTTGTTCTGGTTCTTATTTTTTTAGCTTCTTTCTACTAAGTTCAGCATTTTATGCATCTTCTAACTTTTTTTTTCTGCTAAATGTAAGCTCTTCCTGCTTTGTCAGCTACCTTTTTTTAGGTACTTTTTTGTTAGGTTATTTTTATTTTTTCTCAATCCACCTTTTATGATTCTTTTAGATGCTTTAAAACGTTATGCTCCTTTCAGCCTCTTTGCCAATTTTGGCCTTTACAACTATTTATTTAGCCAATTTCAGCTTTTTTTTTACTCATTTGAGTTTATTCTTCTCTAATTTCAGATATTTTTTTTTTGTAACCTATTCAGCCTCTCTTGTCTATTTCAGCTCATTCTGCTCATTTCTACTCATTTCTATTTTGTTAACAAAATAGACTATCAGGCAGAACATTGTCAGCCCATCAAACACTGTCCAATCACATGCGTCTGCAATAACCGCCGCTGTTTTTGACCAGTTCGACCTGGTTTCACTCCCTCACCTCATCAAGGTGGTTCAGCAGATGAAACCAACAAACTGTTCTCTGGACATCATTCCATCAAAAATATTCAAACAGTCCCATACGGAAAAGATGTATATAAATTTTATAAAGTTTTTATATGTTTTGTTTGAAACTTATATTTTTTGTATAATGCATTGAAACCAGGTATAAGATCCTTAGTAAATTTGTATAAAATGAAACGTATATAATTTGTATACTTATAAGAACAATATATGACAGTAATTTCACATATAATATCCTTAGTAGGAAAATGTACTATTAAACTTACCGGTATATGGGGGTTAGAGCGAGGAGGTGTGGCCAGGACTGTGACATGCAGCTAGCATTAGCATAATGTATGCAACATGCTAGCTGCATGTCACGGTCCTGGCCACACCTCGTGACATGCTAGGTGGAGGACTTTTCACCCCCTCCTGAGTGGTAAATTGATATTAGCAACATAGGCTAATGTTCAAAGCAGTAACAATTGTCATATTTGTTAATGTTAAACTATCTCAAGTAAGACATATGTATCCAAATTATACTAAAGCAAAAATAACCTCTTTCAACAGGTGCACCTGTGGTCACTGCAGCTTCCTTTCCCCTATAGAAAACGTGTGTTGTAGGGAGACGCCAAAGGTATAACTATGGATTATTTAGCACTTCCTCAAGCCCTAATAAATATACAATATAAATAAACACAACAATAAACCTGGGGCCTCATGTATCAACCGTGCGCACGCCAAAAACCGTGCGCACGTCACTTTCCACGCAAAACCCCGTATGTATCAAAACTGAACTGAACGTGAATATCTGCGCACCTCCACGCAAGCTCCCCTGTTGGCGTACGCACGTTTCTGTGGTCTTTGTTCCTTTGGCGACACTTACAGGTGATTCTGAGAAACTGTGTCCATGATGTGAAAACAATCATTAATCCCACCAAACACACATGATTAACGATTATTACATCCACATGGACGCAATTAGATGAGTGGATATAAAAGCATGCGCCAAATAGTGGCAACGATATTGACAACAATGAGATGTGATTTCTTTAAATAAGAAGTTAACCAAGCTGTACCAATATGCCTACGTTTAGGTCAGTGTGTAGCGTGCTTGCCTTTAGTTCCAAAGGTCATGAGTTCGAATCTCGCATGGTACAACGTTTTTCTTTTTTTTTTTCCTTCCAGATTTAAATACACATGAAAACTATTTACAAAACAAGAAATCGTCTGCTTCCTTTCATTTCATGTATTGTTCTATTTCTTGTTGTTTCATTAAATAGTTTTCCTGTGTTCTTTGAATCTGGAATAAACAAAATAAAAAAAACGTTGTACCATGCGGGAGTCGATCTCACGACCTTTGGGACGAAGGGCGTGCGCGCTCACCACTAACCTATACAGGCATGTAAGAGCAGCTTGGTCAACTTCTTATTTAAAAGTGGATGGTTTGTTTTGCGCTGAGCGTGCCAAATAAAGCCTTTTTCCGTGCTTCTCTGCCTCACTCAGAAGTGATTCCTGTTCACAGTCCGTGAAGTTCCTCTTTTTTCCACGTTCCGACATGATTTGCAATGGAGCAGAGACGACATTCCTGTCGTGCATGGCATATTTAAATGACTTTGCATATTTATACGGAGGCGTGTCAAAGGCGGAGTCGGCCACTCTCTCATGTGCGCTCAATTCCACGTTGATTGTGATGTACAAAAGGAATGTGCGTGGATACCGGTGTACGCACAGTTTGATAAATCTGGATTTTTTTGTGCGTAGACACTTTTCTGGATTTGACCGTACGTCACTTTTCAGTAAGAAATCCACGCAAGTCTTTGTACATGAGGCCCCTGGTCTTGAGTACACAGTGCACTTTTATTGTCTTAAAAGCATTTCTCAACCTGGACCTGGGCTGTGAATTACTATGGGTATACATTACCAGTAAAAGCACACACAAACTTACCTCAAATTTAAAAAAATAATAGTAAAAAATCTAAACTTTATTCATGTTTCACACCACCTTGAGTTCAAATTAATTTTTACATAGTAAATGTGTTACAATGTAATGCGGATAGTCAACGTGATCAATGAAGCTGCTTGTTCTGTCACCACTAGACCTCTGTATTGATAATACATTTCCAAATCATACATGTTCTCAGGGGCGGATCTACTGGGGTGGCATGGGGTGGCAGTTGCCACCCCAACAGAGAGCCTTGCCACCCTGTTTGCCACCCCAGCTGGACATTACGAACGCAAATCTCTTTTTCCCGACAACATTGAATGCAGCACAATGTACCGGTAGTGATGTGGTCCACACTCCTTACCAGTTGGTAGCGGTAATGCACACCTATAGTTTTTTGCCAACCTCCATTAAACTCATCAAGAAGAAGAAGAAGCATTGTTTACAACTGAGTTCTGACAGTGGCAGCGGGAAGTGAGAAATGAAATGAAAAGAAGACTGAACACAGCAGTACGAGAGGAAACAGGTAAAAAAGTATTATGTCCCTTTTAGAAAAGTAATTGCAGTAGTAGGCAGTGCAAAGGGGAGAGCGGTTGTCTCCTGTAAAGACGCCAAGTCAAAGTCGAGTACCGTCTGGCTTTACTGCTACAGGTAGTCCCCGACTTACGAGCGAGTTCCGTTCCTCCAAGGCGCTCGTAAAGCGAAAATTCGTAACTTGGAACGGCCGCCACGTGTCTCGTAAGTCCGGAATTTCGCTCGTAAGTTGGAACGGTTTTGCTAGCGCGACTACAAACACTCGTTTTTCATCGAAAAACTGCTTACGAGTGCATAAAAATGATCGGAAACGTGTGTCCACATGTTTAGCTAACGAACTGTGGTGAAAAAACACAGAAAAACTCGGTATTTTTTGCGTTTTTTCCAAAAATTCGCCAGCTCGTAAGTCCGGAACCTCGTAGGTCAGAGCGCTCGTAAGTCGGGGACTACCTGTATTTCCAACGAGGGTTAGTGATGTCACGACTATTATACTATCCTTTTTATTGTCCGTTTTAAATAAAAATGTTAATTATCATGTTCAGTAAAGTGAAGCTATTTAGTCATCACATTTTGCATTCAGTTAACGTCGACAAACTGAAAAGCTAAAACCTGTACAGTACATTGTTTTTAACTAACAAAGTGAGAAGATTTTTCTGGTCCTCAATTTTTGCACGTGTGTGAGTGAGAGTGGAGGATGTGAATGTGTGTATTTATTTTTTTATTTTATATTACAGGACATGCACTAAAGAATAGAATAGAATAGAATATATCTTTATTGGCATATTTGCACCAAGGTACAAAGTTTTGCAATTGGTGCGCGCACCATCCGAAGAGGGACGTACGTACGGAAGTCGCAGCAGTATAAAACCGCGCCACCAACAATCAGATATGGAAAAAGGAACATACAGTCGGAAAATCTTGGTATTCAAAAAAAGAATATCACATTTTGTCTTAGGACACTCTATGATAAAGTCGAAAAAACTACCAGCTTCAGCACGGATAAAGACAAGACATGTTGCATTAGATGGCAAGCAGGGAGATAATCCATGAGTAATCATTTCAGATAAGCACAGTCTGTAGATGGCCTCAGCTCGACTCCATCTGAATGCACAAAGAGACCTCTGGGGGGAGGGGGGGCAGCGAGTTCTCAACAGCTTTCGACTCCAGGAGAAGTTTTCAGTCAGCCTCTTTCCAAGGTTGCTCAAAGTCCAGATTAGATAAGTTGCTTTATTTATTTTCAGGCCAGGCTACAGTGTACTTTGACTGCAGCCTTGAAGTCTAGGTGCTGTCTGGTCCAAATCGCTGAATCATGTGAGGTTCCGAGCTACAAATCCCCATCTGTGCCCTGATGGAGGCCGGACGGCTGTAAACGAGTCCCAAAACGCACTGCAGGTCCGTGGCTGTCCACCACTGCTACCATCGTACGGTTCAGCTTGTACAACAGCTGGGTCGTTGAGGTCATAGCCCGGATCAAAGAATCTTGTTGAGCAGGAAGTTTCGCCAGCGCGTTGATCGCCGCGGCAGCCTTCCTCAGCTTCCAGTAGCAGAAACCTCCGCAAATGCCAAAAAGCAGAGCAACTGCCACCAATATTCCAATAATCCACAAATCTTCCACGTCTTCGACAGAAAGAACGGTCAGACACATTAACTTCCAGTCGCCCCACGAGTCCATAATGTATCCCACCGCATGCGTGTCGAGGGGGCAAGCCGGCTCTCCTGGTCCGGTGCGCTTCGTGGAAATTTTTTTATCAATAGAGGAAACAGCCCACGCAATTAAATCCATTTCAAATTGGTTCGAGTGAGCACTGAAGAGTTACAGATGAGACAAAAATGCAAAAGCAGGGAGGAGGGAAACTTTAGGGAGGAGAGGAGCAAAAAGAGATGCGACCTGCTTTGCCAAGTGCCGGAAGAAGGATGACAGAGTTTCAAGAGCAATTGGCCTGTGCAATAAGCTGGTGAGGCACTCCTCCCACAGTTGGAAAAAGAAGGCAGCAAAGACTGAAGCACAGATGGAGCTCAAACTTCCTGAACACAGCCTCATCACTGAATGTCCAACAAGATGGGGATCCAAAGAAATGAAGTGTTAGAGCAGCTCAAAGCCATTTCTCAGGTGCTGTCAGGTGACCGTTATGCACGCTCCCTTATCCCAACCTGGCAGGATATTGATGTGTTGGAGTCTGTTCACAAGGCTCTGCATCCTGCTGTTACTGACTGACAATAATGTTTACATTATTGTTCCAAGAGTTATTGGGTTTTTTTTTTTACATCTAAAACATTTAATAAGAACAGATACTAGTTTATTTTGTGTTCACTGAGTTTGAATTCCCAGAAAATAACGAGTTGCAGATTCTCTTTGTTTTTTGCACTTTATTTTTTATTATGTTACTGGCTGGAAAGCAGTGTTAAATTTTTTATATCTAATTTTTGATATTTATTTATTAACTGTCATGTGAAGTTCAGACAGTAGTTAGGAAGTTCACTTAACATGTTTACTATTATGTTTATGAAACAAGAAAAAATAGAAATGGTGAAAAGAAAAGTCATACATTTGCTTGCTTTATTGTAATCTTTGCTTTAAATAAATATGACATTGTTTATTATAAAACAGATTGATTTATTGCTTCTGTTTGTTGAAAAATACTTGAAGATATTTAAAAAATAATTGCGTTTTAAATCGCAATTGCAATTTATAGAAAAAAATTGCAATTAGATTATTTTCCAAAATCGTTCAGAATATATACAGTACTGTATACTGTATATATATACTGTATATATATATATATACAGTATATATATACTGTATATATATATATATATATA
>JBBPBX010064915.1:0-20108 GCA_038048925.1 Garcialebias charrua | reverse complement strand
CACTAAACTCTCGGTCATGTGCTCATTCAGTTTGCACTACTTCTCATATTTGCACTAATGTTTGTATTACATTACTGCCTATAGTCATACTACTGTTTACATTCACTGTTTACATTTATTAATACTGTTTACATTTATTACTACTGCTTTACATTTATTACTACTGTTTACATTTACACTACTTTTATCTACACTACTGCAGATACATATACAGCATTCTCTGACTAGCCTTATCTAAGGATGCCAAATGTGCCTTATGTGCCTTACTTCATATGCCACTTTGCCTCTATACCAACATCAACTACCTCATACATATACTGTGTACATCAACTTATATGCTGCTGTGCCACTCTTTGCAAATGTCAACGCTAGAAACTTCAGTTTATTTTATAGATTTACGTTTTTATACTTTTCATACTACTGTACTATGCAAAAACTCAGGACAGTATTACACTTTTATTATTTCATTTTATGCTTATGTTCATTGGGTGTTTGGTGTTTCAGTGTTGGTGTAAATTTTCATACTTTTATACTATTATGAAAAAACTCAGGACAGTATTACACTTTTTTACTATTTTATGCTTATGTTTATTAAATGTTTTAGTGTTTAGTGTTTAGATGGTTACTGTTGCACCGAGGGACTGAGAGAAACGCAATTTCGGTCCTGTGTATGTCCTGTACATATTGCAGTTCTGACAATAAAGTTGACTTTGACTTTGACTTTGGAAGGTACAGGAAACCCCCGACCTACGACCCCACCGACCTGCGAACAACGGGACCTACGAACGTATCATATTTAATAAAAATATGAAATTACTGTATTAAAAAAAAAAAAAAATATATTTTTATTATTTTTTGTGTTTAAATGTTCTTAATTTCATGTGTACATCACTTTGTTGCAGCTGTGGTTGTTTTAAATGCTTTATAAATAATAATTATGATAAAAAATGATCATTTCTGATCATTTTTGTCATGATTGCGCAATAATCGTGCAACTTCCGGTCATAACAGGAAGAAGGTCGGTCATAACAGGAAGAAGGTCGCCAGTCACCGGAGGCCAGCCATCTTAGGGTTAGTCACGGCTACAGGCAGCAAAGTTTGGAAGACTTGTTGATCAGGATTGCCTCATATGGATTAATTACTATCTGGAATCGCTCTGTGAGCTCTGTGGACGTCTCAGGCGGAGAAGCAGCTGCAGATTGATGGCCGATTGGGCCGCACCGCCGCTCCAACACCAGCTCATGGCCTGGCTAGCAGAAGCTAACACAGGCCTCGAGAGCTAACACAGGCCTCGAGCAGCTCCCGTGGTTTGCTCGTCGCGCTGCTCGGCCTGATAACAACAACGCATGGCAACCTAAGATGTCGGCTATGACCATCTCAAAGTAAGAAAATATATTTTTATTTATTCTGTAAATGTGAATAGCAATGTTTAACATTACAGTACACTACTGGCGGGGCGGCCGTGGTGTAGTGGTAATGGCAGTCGTCTCCCGATCGGAAAGTTGGCGGTTCGACTCCCGGGACCCGCACCATGTGTCGTTGTGTCCTTGGGCAAGACACTTAACCCTGAGTTGCTCCCGGTAGGACTGGAAAGCACCTTGCATGGTAGTCTGCCGCCACCGGTTTATGAATGTGTGTAGCATTCAATATATGTGTAGCACTTTGAGATTTTCAGTAATGAAAAGTGCGTTATAAATTGAATTAATTATTATTATTATTATTATTACTGTACATGCTTAAATGTGTGCGCGCGCTCCGTTAGCATGATAAATAAAGGTTGAATGAATGAATGAATTTTTTATTTTTTTATTTATAATTTTCACCCCCTACCTACGACCGGATCGAGCTGCGAACGGTTCTTAGGTCCCAAACTCGTTCGTAGGTCGGGGGTTCCCTGTACTTGGTGTGTCATCTGGACAGAGAATAGATGATAAGGAAACCTGGTGGTGGAATAGTGAAGTGCAGGACGCCATTCAAAGAAAGAGATTAGCCAAGAAGAAATATGACAGTGAGAGGACTGAAGAGAGGAGACAGGAATATAAGGAGATGGGACATAGAGCAAAGAGGGAAGTAGCTAAGGCAAAGCAGAGGGCGTACAATGAGTTGTATGGGAGACTGGACACTAAAGAGGGCGAGAAGGACTTGTACCGATTGGCAAGACAGAGGGATCAGGCTGGAAAGGATGTGCAGCAGGTTAGGCTTATTAAAGATGGGAATGGGAATGTTCTAACAAGTGAGGAGAGTGTGATGGGAAGATGGAAGGATTACTTTGAGGAGCTAATGAATGAAGAGAATGAAAGAGAAAGAAGAGTGGAGGTCATAGAAACTGTGGACCAGGAAGTGGGAAAGATTAGTGAGGGTGAAGAAAGCTCTGAAAAGAATGAAAAAAAAAAGAATATTCTCCATCCTTGTCACTCCTAAGGAGAACCTCAGCATCTTCATTTCTGCTACTTCCAGTTCTTTCTCCTGTCTTTTTGTCCATGTCTCTGTCTCCTGTCTTTTTGTCCATGTCTCTGTCTCCTGTCTTTTTGTCCATGTCTCTGTCTCCAGACCATACAACATAGCTGGTCTCACCACTGTCTTGTAAACTTTTCCTTTGACCTTTGCTGACACCTTTTTGTCACAAATCACTCCTGAAACTTTTCTCCATCCACTCCATCCTGCCTGGACTCTCTTCTTCACCTCTTTACCACATGGACATGGACAAAAAGACAGGAGACAGAACTGGAAGTGTCAGAAATGAAGATGTTGAGGTTCTCCTCAGGAGTGACAAGGATGGATAAGATCAGGAATGAGATCATCAGAGGTACAGCACATGTTGAACAACTGGGAGATAAAGTTAGGGAGGACACACTGAGATGGTTTGGACATGTCCAGAGGAGGGACAGTGGTTTGGACATGTCCAGAGGAGGGACAGTGGTTTGGACATGTCCAGAGGAGGGACAGTGGTTTGGACATGTCCAGAGGAGGGACAGTGGTTTGGACATGTCCAGAGGAGGGACAGTGGGTATATTGGTAGAAGGATGTTAGAAATGCAGCTGCCAGGAAAAAGACAAAGAGGAGATATATGGATGCAGTTAGAGAGGACATGAAGGTAGTTGGAGTGAAGACAAAGGATGCAGAGGACAGAGTGAGATGGAGACTTCTTGCTGTGGTGACCCCTGAAGAGGGAAAAGCTGAAAGAAGAAGGAAATAATTATTTCAAGAAATCATCAGTGTTCTCAAAAAAGTTTTCAGAATGACTGATCTTGTAAAAAGGGAAGAATGTTGAGAAAAACAAATGTCCATATCAAAAGTTGCATCTTGCCACAGAATTAGTTTCTGTGTTTGTCTGCTAAAACTAAAGGATAAAGAACTTGAGTTGGGCCCAGCAGTAACTTTATAGTCTGTTAGTAAAATATCTCTGCTCTAATCCACACTACTCTGGATAGTTTCAAATCAAATCAAAAGTGTCACAGTGTGTTTTTGTGGACAGGACACACAGATCTTTGTAGAAACAAAGACGAACTGGTGGATCCTGATCCACATGGAGGCCCTCTAAGATGCCCAGGGCCCAGATCTTCCTCTGTTCTGGACCTGTCTCCTGTCACTCTGCATCTTTCCAGAGTAGAATAATAAAGTTGCTCCATGAGCTGTGAACACTGCTGCAGCACCAGGTGCAGCTCCAGGTGCAGCACCAGGTGCAGCACCAGGTGCAGCACCAGGTGCAGCACCAGGTGCAACTCCAGGTGCAGCACCAGGTGCAACACCAGGTGCAGCTCCAGGTGCAGCTCCAGGTGCAGCACCAGGTGCAGCTCCAGGTGCAGCTCCAGGTGCAACTCCAGGTGCAACTCCAGGTGCAGCACCAGGTGCAGCACCAGGTGCAGCACCAGGTGCAACTCCAGGTGCAGCACCAGGTGCAACACCAGGTGCAGCACCAGGTGCAGCTCCAGGTGCAGCTCCAGGTGCAGCTCCAGGTGCAGCTCCAGGTGCAACTCCAGGTGCAGCACCAGGTGCAGCTCCAGGTGCAGCTCCAGGTGCAGCACCAGGTGCAGCACCAGGTGCAGCACCAGGTGCAGCACCAGGTGCAACTCCAGGTGCAGCACCAGGTGCAACACCAGGTGCAGCTCCAGGTGCAGCTCCAGGTGCAGCACCAGGTGCAGCTCCAGGTGCAGCTCCAGGTGCAACTCCAGGTGCAGCTCCAGGTGCAGCTCCAGGTGCAGCTCCAGGTGCAGCTCCAGGTGCAACTCCAGGTGCAGCACCAGGTGCAGCTCCAGGTGCAGCACCAGGTGCAGCTCCAGGTGCAGCTCCAGGTGCAGCTCCAGGTGCAGCTCCAGGTGCAGCTCCAGGTGCAACTCCAGGTGCAGCACCAGGTGCAGCTCCAGGTGCAGCACCAGGTGCAGCTCCAGGTGCAGCTCCAGGTGCAGCTCCAGGTGCAGCTCCAGGTGTAGCTCCAGGTGCAGCACCGGGTGCAGCACCAGGTGCAGCTCCGGGTGCAGCACCAGGTGCAGCACCAGGTGCAGCACCAGGTGCAGCACCAGGTGCAGCACCAGGTGCAGTACCGGGTGCAGCTCTGGGTGCAGGTGCAGCACCGGGTGCAGCTCCGGGTGCAGGTGCAGCACCAGGTGCAGCTCCAGGTGCAGCACCGGGTGCAGCTCCGGGTGCAGGTGCAGCACCGGGTGCAGCTCCGGGTGCAGGTGCAGCACCAGGTGCAGCTCCGTGGTGGTGGACGGGGTTCACGTTACCTCTGCAGGTGGACAGGTTGCTTCTTGACTCTCGGCCAGGTTTGTTGTCACGGAACACCTTCGGCGGCTCAGGAGGAACTGAACATGAACAAGAGCCAAAATGTTACAAGCAGCAGCTGAAAGAGTCACATGAGCTGAACAGACATCAGATTCTGAACTCCTTCAAGTTTTTACAGCCAGTTCTTCTGCGACAGCTGAACCTCTGCCCATCTTTACTTCTAAAGACCAGGGAAGATCAAACTTTATTGTCTAGCACAACTGTGGTAGAAATGTTCCTCCGTCACGCTCTACATTCATCATACATACACAAGAACCAACATTAGAACATAATAAAAATCACATTAGCACCATTAAAATGTGTCTATTTAGCTTTGTGTAAGAAAATTACTGCAGATGGTACAAATGATTTCTTATAAATATTCTTCCTGGCCAGCGGGACTCTGTAGCGCCTGTTTGATGGAAACATCTGGAAGCAGTTGTGTAGTGGATGTGAGGGTCCTCGGTGATCAGGGGGGCTTTCTTGGTCACTGAGCGGCTGTAGATGTCTGACAGGGCGACTGAGGTGAACCAGTTATCGTTTGATTATTCTCTGCAATTTAGTTTCTGTTTTACATTGATGAGGTTGAACCAGGATGAAATATTAAAAGTTAAAATGGACTCGATCAGGAACTTGTAAATCAAGGTCAGAGTGCTCCTGCTGACAGGAAAGGTCTTTAGTTTCCTCAGCAGGTAAATATGTTTCTGCTTTTTAGCTACTTTCAGCTGTTTTCTATTTTTACCATTTCAGACTTTTAGATTATTTCCACTTTTTGTGCTCATTTCTGATTCATTCAGCGTAATTGGGCGAATGCGTTTTTTCTGCTTTTGTCGGCTAATTAAAGCTTGTTTTACCTTTTCAGCTACCTTATTAGCATTATTAGCTAATTTCAGCTGTTTTCAGATACATTCATATTTTTGTGGTAATTTCTGCTATTTGTAGCTTAATTAACTTATTTGCTGATTTCAGCTTGTTTTTTTCATTCAACCTTTATTTATACAGGCTAGCCTCGTTGAGTCACGGGGACTCATTTACAAGAGGGACCTGTCTCACTCACACCAAACAACCATCCACTCTCACACTCACACCTAGGGTCAATTTAGAGTCACCAATCAGCCTAACAAGCATGTTTTTTGGTCTGTGGGAGGAAACCGGAGTACCCGGAGGAAACCCACGCATGCACGGGGAGAACATGCAAACTCCACCCAGAAAGGCCCCGGACCGGGATTTGAACCGGCAACCTTCTCACTGAGAGGCAGCAGCTCTACCAGTTGTGCCACCGTGCTTGTTATGCTCCTTTGCGTTTTTCCGGGACATTCTCGGACGTTGTTGGGCCTTCTTATAAATTGAGTCAGTGCTGTGAGAAAGAATGTTTGTGTCCATCTCTGTGCCAACATACTTAAAAGCATCCAGCTGCTCCAGCTGCTGTCTGTGGATGGTCAGTGGTTTAAACAAAGGTTCTGGTGTTTGGGTTCGACCCCCACAACACAGTTCCTTAGTTTTTGAGATGTTCAACTCCAGTGAGTTGAGTGAGAACGTCACAAGCAGACGTGGACTGTCTGCTCATAGTGAGACAGAGCATCAGGTGCGCCACCAGAGACATGTCATGTGCATATTGAAAGAGCCATGTCATCTGCATATTGAAATAGCCATGTCATGTGCATATTGAAAGAGCCATGTCATCTGCATATTGAAAGAGCCATGTCATCTGCATATTGAAAGAGCCATGTCATCTGCATATTGAAAGAGCCATGTCATCTGCATGTTGAAAGAGCCATGTCATCTGCATATTGAAAGAGCCATGTCATCTGCATGTTGAAAAAGCCATGTCATCTGCATGTTGAAAGAGCCATGTCATCTGCATGTTGAAAGAGCCATGTCATCTGCACGTTGAAAGAGCCATGTCATCTGCATGTTGAAAGAGCCATGTCATCTGCATATTGAAAGAGCCATGTCATCTGCATATTGAAAGAGGGTTGTTCCTTCACTGTTGTGTGAAATAGTTTGTATAAATAAGAGAATAGGAGATAAAACACATCATTGGGGAAGTCCAGATTTTAAGATCACTTTGTTTTTATCTATTTTAAGGACTCATTGGCGGATGAGCCTCTATAGGAAAGCTTTTTAATCTTTTTAAAATATTTTATTTTTATTTTATTTCTCTATAGGAAAGCTTTTTAATATTTTTTAATATTTTATTTTATTTTATTTTTCTTTTGTTTTTGTATACATATATGGATCTTGCTTTGTGTCTGAAATAAAGAAACTACTACTACTACTTTGTTTGACCATTTCAAAACACTTGTTGTCGTCTGTCCAATAAAAAAGCACAGAGTTCATAAAATCAAGCTTCAATGAACCTGTCTCTGACACATATTGCAGCAGGTCATTAATATTCACAGTGTGAAAGGCAGGAGATAGATCCAAGAACAAAATCCTAGTGTGAGGGTGGACAGAGTCTAGACTTCTTGCGACCATGTCCAAAATTGTAAGACTTGCATCCTCCACACCACGTCTGGGTTTGTAGGCAAATTGTAATGGATCCAGTTTGTCAGTTGCTCACACACCATTATCTCCATACATCTGCTCTAAACTGATGTGAAGGACCTAAAGGTCTGCAATCCTTTAGGACTGGCTTGTGTCTTCTTGGGGATTGGAACAATGTGGGATTCCCACCACTGGCTGGGGACACAAGCAGAATCCAGAAGCTTCTGGACCAGTTTAGTGAGGGGTCCAGTTATCTGTGTAGAGCGATCTCCTTCAGCTCTCTACCTCGGAGCCTGTCAGGACAGCGGGTTCGGATGTTGTCAGTCCATTTTATGGGCGCTATCAACTGTTATCATCCCCATATGTAGCGGAGAAAATGTCCAATCTACCTCCTCCTAGCATGTTTAACAGAACGTTATCAGAGTTGTTATCACTGTGAGTAGGCAGCGTGTTTCCGTAAACCCAGAAGTGTTGTGTTTTTGTTTTTTTCAGCTTATTGAACCGTTTTCCTAAACCTAACCTTAAACCTGACCCCGAGGACCAACCCTAAACCTAACCAAGACTCTAAACCTAACCAAGACCCTAAACCTAACCAAGACCCTAAACCTAACCAAGACCCTAAACCTAACCAAGACCCTAAACCTAACCAAGACCCTAAACCTAACCAAGACCCTAAACCTAACCAAGACCCTAAACCTAACCAAGACCCTAAACCTAACCAAGACCCTAAACCTAACCAAGACCCTAAACCTAACCAAGACTCCTAAACCTAACCAAGACCCTAAACCTAACCAAGACCCTAAACCTAACCAAGACCCTAAACCTAACCAAGACCCTAAACCTAACCAAGACCCTAAACCTAACCAAGACCCTAAACCTAACCAAGATCCTTTACTCTAAACGTAACCACGTAGCTAAAGACGGAGACTGCTGTCATCGCTTGTAACGGGGATAATGTACCTTTAAACCTCCTAGGAGGTACAGGAGGGGCAATCTAACCGATTGCAATGGGGATGATAATAATTGATAGGGGCCATTTTATGGTCGATAACATCTGAAGCGGGTGGTCAGGACCAAGAGCCTTGTGTGGGTCAACTCGATGCAGGATGGAAGAGATGAACCGTTCATCATCATTAATGTCTTTGAGAGCGCTGTTGGTAATTTGTGGGATCCAGCTGGTTGGAGTCTCTCTTATGACACGGACCTCTGACTGACCTGCTGACCTTTGACCTCATTTTAAAACGAGTCAGTTTCATCATTTCAATGTTTCATTTACATTTTAACAAAACACCTGGACTGTTTCAGAGGTAGGCTTGTAACCCGAGACCCTAAAAGTCTAATCTGGATTAGATCCATTTTTTCATCTCCGAGTGGTGTGAACGTTGAGGTTGCCATGGTAACTGCTTTCACTCACGTTTCCCTGATGGTCGTCGGGCGACGTGGGGGGACGAGTCTCTCCTGGAGGACGTCTCTCTGGACTGAAACAACAAAGAGGAGACTTACTGTTTACCTTGAACAGACAGAGACATGTCCTCCTGTTGGACAGCTGAGACTCTCCATCGCCTGGTGTCCTCCTCATCAGCACCTTTTTTTTAATTGTTGTGCTAAAACCCGACGGTTCGGTTCTGCACAAAGAACTCAAACTCTGACGAGACTCACCGTCTGGGCCAGTGGAGTGGACAGCGTGGGGACGGGGGGGCGAGCACAGACAGCTGGAGGCGGGGCTTGTGTTGACATTTTGTTATCCCTCCTGTCTACACACACACACACACACACACACACAAACATAGAGTGAAAATGAAGGTTTATAAATACACATAAACAATATCCTGATGCTCTGGCGGTTTTGGGGTGGGGCCAACACGGGCCGGTGCTCGTGTAACACAGAGCCTGGCCCTCCCTGTGGCCCGCCCTCCGAGCAAGAAGCGGAAACCATCCGATGCCAGCCTTGTTTACGTATCGGATTTTCGATCCAACCTGCCGATATTTTCCAATCCATGATGCACGTTGGCTTCAAGCTATGGAATGGATTTCCTGAACGGAGGCGTTTCTAATGAACCCAGAGTAACAAGACCCACCTCAAATTCAGGAAATCCAGTTCATAGTTTTCAGCCAGCTACAACGTGAGGACTAAGTTGGGCTTGTTTTGGGCTTGTTTTCAAAGAGCGGGTCATTTGTTTCTGCCGCAAGATCTGACAACACTGGTGAGTAGCATCTTAGCTAGCAGCTAGCTGACTTTTCATCGTAACATGTCCGCAGTGTGTAAATATTTTACACTAAACACCAAGACAGCAATGTGCACTGTCTGCAGAGCTGGAGCTCCGTGGCTTCACATCATATCATAGGGCAGCACGGTGGCACAACTGGTAGAGCTGCTGCCTCTCAGCGAGAAGGTTGCCGGTTCAAATCCCGGTCCGGGGCCTTTCTGGGTGGAGTTTGCATGTTCTCCCCGTGCATGCGTGGGTTTCCTCCGGGTACTCCGGTTTCCTCCCACAGACCAAAAAACATGCTTGTTAGGCTGATTGGTGACTCTAAATTGACCCTAGGTGTGAGTGTGAGAGTGGATGGTTGTTTGGTGTGAGTGAGACAGGTCCCTCTTGTAAATGAGTCCCCGTGACTCAACGAGGCTAGCCTGTATAAATAAAGGTTGAATGAATGAATGAATGAATATCATAATAAACAGATACATTATAAAACCATGTAAAACACTAAAAACAGGAACATGTCTGTGTTGGTTTATGCCAAGAACTTAGCAGATGTAAAGCTATTTATAATATTTTATTTAATTAATTTATTCATTCATTTAAAAGAGACAAAATAAAACAAATTCATCAAAAATAAAACATTGAATGAAAAGAGTGCAGAAAGAAGAAAAAATCTTATATCACCCCATTATTTAAAAGAATATATAAAATAACTTTAAACAAACAATCACTTAACTCCATATCTGTAAAATTAACTGAATTATAACCATTTTTGAGTTGGCTTATTTCAATTGCCTGCTGCAGCCATCTTCAATTCAATTGTACTCAAAAGTTAATCATCAGTAAAGAAACATCCGTTTATTATTTCTTGAAAGATTTTTCAAAATCTGTCCAGAGGGTCATGAGATATTTTGCTAACAGACCAACACCATTGATTCTAAATAAATAACGTTATAATTTTAAAGAAAGATCTTATGCATTCTAAAAGTCCTTTGCTTATGCTTTGGGAATGAATCTCAGCTACTACCACACCAAATTTTATCTCAATTTTTGTCAAATTGACTGAGTTGTAGTCAATTTTGTGATTTTTAAGTTCAGTTAGCTGTGGCAGCCATCTTGAATTGGATGTACTTTAAAAGTCAACCAGTCGTAGAGAGCCATTCAGTGATTATTTCTTGAAAGTTTAATCAAAATCTGTTCAGTTGTTCATAAGATATTTTGCTAACAGACAGATGCAGAATACAAACATAATTGTTGACTTTTGGAAGCATGTGATGAAAAAGAGACTGGGTGAAAGTTTTAAGTAGTTACACGTTTTGTGTTAGCAGAATTTGCACCACCAAGAGAAGATTAATGTTCTCTCTACTACAGACAAGTACAGTGTATACAAATATATTCATGTATGTCCAAAAAGGCAACTTGAGTTAAGTTTTATTAATGTTGGATACGTTTCTTAGTTACAATTAAATCCTGCTAACACAAAATCTGAATCTTGACTCATTTGTTGACCGGTTTGCCATAAATCATCAAAATCACAGAATACAGTTTCTGTGATAGTAGGGCAGCCAATGTGGTTTTATAATTTTGGACTGAGAAACTGAACCAAGACTTCACCTAACAGTTATTTTCATTATTATTTTATTTGCTTATTAATATATTTTATTCAGTCAATACAAATACTGTGTAAAATGTTTTATATTTTTCTCATTAGATTTTTTAAACTATTTTCTTTGGTTACAATGGTTAATCACTGCTTTAAAAAATAAGAGTCAAGTAAGATTTCAAATGTGTCTTTTTCTCTGAGATGAACGTGCCCCTCTGACAAAACCTCTGGCCCCGGCCCACCAGTACAACTGGTCTAGAACCGCCACTGTCCTGATGCGAGCTCTTTATCTTTATATCCAGTTAGATTCAAATTCTGTTCATCAAACCAAACCAACTACAACAAGTAAGATATTGATTGTTTTTCACAGAACTTGAAACTTAATGTTTTAAGTCATGTTTGGTGCTGTGAGGTACCGATGTAGTCTTCATCCCCGATGGGCTGCGAGGGACACAGCTTGTGGTCTTCAGACGGTTCGGTGGGCGGAGGCTCGTATTCACACGCTGCGTCTTCATCCGGGGACTCGTAGTCGCCCCCACTGCCCTCGTCACTGTATGGACTCTCATAGTCATCATCAAAATCTTCATCCTGTCACAGCAGAACACAGCATCAATTAAACCTCAATCTGTCGCTTCTAATCTCAGATTAGGAAGAAATGACTGATAGGGTTCCTGTCAGAACAAGACCTGGACCTGAAAACTTTCACGGGTTCAAACTGGAAGGAGTGGACTTCTGAGCTTCAAAGTGATGGGAGAGGCTTCATTCAAGCAGCTGAAGCAACATCCTCCCATACCCGCTGAGGGTCACCAGGGTCTTTGTCTCCCTCTGAGGGTCATCAGGGTCTTTGTCTCCCTCTTGAGGGTCTTTGTCTCCCTCTTGAGGGTCATCAGGGTCTTTGTCTCCCTCTGAGGGTCATCAGGGTCTTTGTCTCCCTCTTGAGGGTCTTTGTCTCCCTCTGAGGGTCTTTGTCTCCCTCTGAGGGTCTTTGTCTCCCTCTGAGGGTCTTTGTCTCCCTCTGAGGGTCTTTGTCTCCCTCTGAGGGCCACCAGGGTCTTTGTCTCCCTCTGAGGGTCATCAGGGTCTTTGTCTCCCTCTGAGGGTCACCAGGGTCTTTGTCTCCCTCTTGAGGGTCTTTGTCTCCCTCTGAGGGTCTTTGTCTCCCTCTGAGGGTCATCAGGGTCGACTGAAGCTCAGAGGAGATCGAGCATTTTCAGTCATCAGCCCCAAACTTTGGAACAAGCTGCCCCCCAACATCAGACAGGCTCCTCCCTTCACATGTTCAAATCCCTGATTAAAAACTCACCGTGAACAAGTCCAAACTAAAGTGCTGAACAAACAAACAAACAAACAACAGGTAACACAGACAATGAAGTACAACACGAAATACATAAAACATTGCAGATCATAAATAAAACGACCAAACACAGATCATCTGGTGTTGAAAGCAACAGAATAGTAGTGAGTTTTTAACCGGGATTTGAAAACTGAGAGGGAGGGGCCTGTCTGACAAGCAGCGGTAACTCATTCCAAAGTCTTGGTCCTGCTACAGAGAAGGTCCTGTCACCTCTGTGTTTAAGGCGAGTTCCTGGAACTCTTAAAAGTACCCGGTCCTCTGACCTCAAAGCACGTGGAGGGACATATGGGTGTATCAGATCAGAGACATGGGGGGCGAGACTGTTCAGTTTGGACTCTCACCTTGGACCCTGACTCCAGCAACCAGCAGCTAATATAATAAAAACTGTTCTTGTTTTTTGCACTCCTGTGTCTGGCTGTCTTTGAATCCAAAAACCCATTCGTGACAGAATGTAATAAATGTGTGTATTACTGTCTCCAGGTTGTTTTTTGATAATATGGGCTTCAGCTTAGACAGTCACCTCAGCTGGAAAAAACAGGATTTAACGATCATGTTTACATGACTGTTGAGTTTCACGTACCAACGTGGGACACATTTTCATTGTTATGCTGATGATACACAGTTGTATTTGTCCATAAAACCCAATGAATCCAAGCAGCTACTTAGACTACAAACATGTTTTAAAGACATAAAAACCTGGATTACCTTTAATTTTCTCCTTTTGAACTCGCACAAGACTGAGGTTCGGGTTTTTCGACCTGAGCATCTTAGGAATTAATTTTTCAGTCTTTCTCCTCCTTGGATGACATTAATCTGGCCTCCATTGTTAATGTTAAAAATCTTGGTGTTATTTTTGATCAAAAACAACATTGTGTAAGTATATTTGTTTATCTCCATGATAAATAATAAAAATATGGTATTAGAGGACCAGCTTTGCAGTGGATATGTAGTTATTTGAAAGACAGAAAACAGTTTGTACAAATAGATGATAGGATCTAGCCTCTGCAGTGTTTCATGTGGAGTACAACAAGGCTCTGTACTTGGACCAAATTTGTTTATTTTATATGTAAATGATTTAATGGCGGTGTCCGGTATCCTTAAATGTGTTCTCTTTGTTGATGATACTACTTTCTTTTATTTGGGTAAAGACTTGGAACAGATGCTTGAGTTGATGAAGATGGAGTTTGTCAAAATACAAACTTGGTTTAAATTAAACAAGTTATCATTGAACCTTGATAAAACTAATTATATGATATTTAGTAACAAAAAGAAAAATGTTAATGTTCCTTTCAAAATTGATGGTGTTGAGATAAGCAGAGTAAGGTGAAGTTTTTGGGTGTGAGTCTTGATGATTTTTATTATTTTGCATTTTATAATCTTTATGTATTTTATATTTCAATTTGTCACTGATAATGTTTGCACTGTATTGGTTTGTTAAGTGTCGTTGGGTGTCCTGAAAGGCGCTTTTAAATAAAATTATTATTATTATTATTATTATTGATGATAAACTGTCATGGAAACAACACATAAATTCTGTAAAAACCAAAATATCTAAATCCATTGCAGACAGTACTGTACAAAGTTAAGGACTTATGAAATGACAAAGCCTTGTATCTGCTGTATAACACAATCACAGTCCCCCATTAAATTTATTGTGTTGATGTTTGGGGGAAAGCGTGTAAAACAATCACAAAGCCTATTTTTGTTTTACAGAAAAGAGCTGTAAGAGTTATCACAAGAAAGCATTACTGTCATCCATCAAGTATATTGTTTCATCAATTGAAATTATTGAAGTTTTATGATTTGGTGGATTATAATATTCTGTTAGTAATGTATAAAGCTCAGAATTTTACACTACCTTCAAACATTCAAATGCTTTTTGTAAAAAGGAAAAGTTATAATTTAAAGGGAACAGACATTTTTGTAAAACCTCAGTACAGAACCAGTTTAAAGGGTCGGTCTACTTCAATACTGTACAAGGAATGATTAAGACTAAATTGTTGAAAAGATACATATAAATTTAGTTAATTTGAAATGTACCAGAAACGGAAACTTGTGATGAGTTATTTACTTTGTTATATTAATTATAGATGATTATTGTTTGAATTGATTATTTGAATTGATTTTGTTTTAAAGAATGGGCAGATATGGCTTGGCAAAGCAGGTCGCTTCTCTTTCTGCTCCTCTCCTGCCCTAAAGTTTTCCTCCTCCCTGCTTTTGCATTTTTGTCTCGTCTGCAACTCTTCAGTGCTCACTCGAAGCAATTTGAAAAATGGATTTAATTGCATGGGCTGTCTCCTCTCTCGGTAATTTTTTTTCCACGAAGAACTCCGGACCAGGAGAACCGGCGTTCCCCCTCGACACGCATGCGATGGGCTACATTATGGACTCATGGGGAGAGTGGAAGTTAATGTGTCTGACCGTTCTTTCTGTCGAGGACGTGGAAGATCTGTGGATAATTGGAATTTTGGTGGCAGCTGCTCTGCTCTTTGGCTTAGGCGGAGGGTTCTGCTACTGGAAGCTGAGGAGGACTACTGCGGCGATCAACGCGCTGGCGAAACTTCCTGCTCAACAAGATTCTTTGATCCGTTCTGTGACCTCAATGACATAGCTGTTGTTCGAACTGAATCGCACGATGGGAGAAGTGGTGGACAGCCGCGGACCTGCAGTGCGTTTTGGGACTCGTTTACAGCCGACCGGGTTACATCAGGGGGCAGATGGGGATTTGTAGCTCGGAACCTCACATGATTCGGCGATTTGGACATAGACGGCACCTGGACTTCAAGGCTGCAGTTAGAGTACACTGTGGCCTGCCCTGGAAAAATAAATAAAGCAACTAATCTAATCGGGACTCAAGCAACCTTGAAAAAAGGCTGACTGCAAAACTTCTCCTGGAGTCTCAGAGTCAGAGTCAGTCAGAGAGTCTTTATTGTCATTTGCACCGCATGTGGTACATGTGATGAAAACAAGATTATGTACACGGGGTCCCAGTTACATCCAACAACAAATGCAAGAGAAAAACAGTAATAACATCTAGAATTAACTAAGAAAAACATCAACTAGTAATACACTAAGCCCTAATATGTTTTTTCCAGCTGAGGCGTCTGTCTAAGCTGAAGCCCATATTATCCAAAAAGCACCTGGAGACAGTGATTCACGCATTCATTACATCTAGGCTTGATTACTGCAATTCACTTCTGTTTGGCGTCAGTCAAGCCACCATTGCACGATTACAACTGGTTCAGAACGCAGCTGCCCGATTTTTAACCAGCACACGCAAAAGAGAGCACATTACACCAGTCTTGGCCTCCCTTCACTGGCTACCGGTTCATCTTCGAATCCAATTCAAAATTCTCATGTATGTCTACAAATCGCTGAACAGTCTCGCCCCCGCCTATCTCTCGGATCTGATACACCCATATGTCCCTCCACGTGCTTTGAGGTCAGAGGATCAGGTACTCTTAATAGTTCCAGAAACTCGCCTTAAGCGCAGGGGTGACAGGGCGTTCTCTGTGGCAGGCCCAAGACTCTGGAACGAGTTACCGCTGCTCATCAAACAGGCCCCCTCCCTCTCGGTTTTCAAATCCCGGTTAAAAACTCACTACTACTCCATTGCTTTCAATGCCAGCTGATTTGTATTGGATCGTTTGATTTATGATCTGCAATGTTTTTATGTTTTTCGTGTTGTACTTCATTGTCTGTGTTGCCTGTTGCGTGTTTGTTTGTCCAGCACTTTGGTGTGGACTTGTTCCTGTTTAAAGTGCTTTATAAATAAAATGGTATGGTATGGTATAATATAGTGGGAATAAACAGCAGCACGAACATGAGTTTGTATGAGCAGATGGTCACAGATGAACACAGCAACAAGAAAACAGATCAGCATCAGCATGATGTGATATTTTGCAGTGTTTATTTTTTATTTTATTTTTATTTATTCATGAGTCTAACAGCCTCAGGGTAGAAGCTGTTCCTCAGTCTAGTGGTTCTACATTTGATGCTCCTCAACCTCCGTCCTGAGGGGAGTGGGGCAAAGAGTGAGTGTGCTGGGTGAGTGAGGTCTTTCATGATGCAGGTGGCTCTTTTCCTGCATCTGGAGGTGTAAATGTCTGTGATGGTGGGGAGACTGACTCCAACATCTTCTGTGCAGCCTTCACCACTCTCTGTAGAGCTTTTCTTTCTGCAGCTGTGCAGCCTCCATGCCACACGTTGATGCTGGAGCACAGGATGCTCTCCACTGCACACCTGTAGAAGGAGGTGAGGACTGGGCTGCTCAGACCAGCTCGTCTCAGCCGTCTGAGGAAGTAGAGTCTCTGATGACCTTTCTTGATCAGGCTGGTGGTGTTGTTGCTCCAGCTGAGGTTATCATTCATGTGTACACCCAAGTATTTGTAGCTGGAGACCACTTCCACTGCAGACCCACCTATTTTCAGTGGGGCGTGGGTGTGTTTGTTCCTTCTGAAGTCCACAATCATCTCCTTTGTCTGAAGCTGTTAGAAAACTGTCGCTGCCCCACCCCCCCCAGAGGTCTCTGTGTGCATTCAGATGGAGCCAAGCTGAGACCATCTGCAGACTGTGCTTATCTGAAACGATTACAGACTTATCTCCCTGCTACGCCACCATGCAACATGTCTTTGTCTTTATCCATGCTGAGCTGGTAGAGTTTTTTGACTTTATCATAGAATGTCCTAAGACAAAATGTGATAAGATTCTTTTTTGAATACCAATGATTATCCGACTGTATGTTCCTTTTTTACATATCTGATTGTTGGCGGCGCAATTTAATTATTGCTGCGGATTTCCGTGCGTACGTCCCTCTTAGGATGGTGCGCGGGCCAATTGCAACACTTTGTACCTTGGTGCAAATATGCCAATAAAGATATATTCTATTCTATCTATTCTATTTTTTTTTCTTCTGCTACCTTTCCTTTTAGTTATGTTTTTTTTTCTTCTTTTTTCTCCATGTGGTTTGCAAATTTTCTTTGTTGTTTTAAATCTGAAATGAATAAATAAATAAAATAAAAAATAAATCAGGACATGTCTTTTATCCCACACATTAAAAACATTACTAGAACCTCCTTCTTCCACCTGCGTAATATAACTAAAATTAGAAACATCTAAAAATGATGCAGAAAAAACCGGTTCATGCATTTGTCACGTCTAGACTGGACTATTGCAATGGTTTGTTATCTGGGTGTCCAAATACTTCTTTAAAAAGTTTTCAGTTGATCCAAAATGCTGCTGCCAGAGTCTTAACTGGAGTTAGTGTTGTCTTGTTTTGCTGCTATAGACTTAGACTACTAGAGGACAAACTGACCTCATTTCCTTAAATGAATTGTTAAAATTGAATAGTTTTCATTTGATACTATTTCTATCTTAACATGTGATTCTTGGCCTGCCATTGTGTATCTGTTCCTACCAAACCCAGCCGGTCTAAGCAGATGACGCTTGTCCTGAGTCTGGTTCTGCTAAAAGTTTCTTCTTCATGAGGGAGTTTTTCTAAACTCAAAGCAGTCTGCTCCTCAGATAAATAATGTTAAATTATTATTTTATACATGAATATTCCAGTTAAATTATTATTTTATATATGAATATTTCTGTTAAATTATTATTTTATATATGAATGTTTCTGTTAAATTATTATTTTATATATGAATGTTTCTGTTAAATTATTATTTTATATATGAATGTTTCTGTTAAATTATTATTTTATATATGAATGTTTCTGTTAAATTATTATTTTATATATGAATGTTTCTGTTAAATTATTATTTTATATATGAATGTTTCTGTTAAATTATTATTTTATATATGAATGTTTCTGTTAAATTATTATTTTATATATGAATGTTTCTGTTAAATTATTATTTTATATATGAATGTTTCTGTTAAATTATTATTTTATATATGAATGTTTCTGTTAAATTATTATTTTATATATGAATGTTTCTGTTAAATTATTATTTTATATATGAATGTTTCTGTTAAATTATTATTTTATATATGAATGTTTCTGTTAAATTATTATTTTATATATGAATGTTTCTGTTAAATTATTATTTTATATATGAATGTTTCTGTTAAATTATTATTTTATATATGAATGTTTCTGTTAAATTATTATTTTATATATGAATGTTTCTGTTAAATTATTATTTTATATATGAATGTTTCTGTTAAATTATTATTTTATATATGAATGTTTCTGTTAAATTATTATTTTATATATGAATGTTTCTGTTAAATTATTATTTTATATATGAATGTTTCTGTTAAATTATTATTTTATATATGAATGTTTCTGTTAAATTATTATTTTATATATGAATGTTTCTGTTAAATTATTATTTTATATATGAATGTTTCTGTTAAATTATTATTTTATATATGAATGTTTCTGTTAAATTATTATTTTATATATGAATGTTTCTGTTAAATTATTATTTTATATATGAATGTTTCTGTTAAATTATTATTTTATATATGAATGTTTCTGTTAAATTATTATTTTATATATGAATGTTTCTGTTAAATTATTATTTTATATATGAATGTTTCTGTTAAATTATTATTTTATATATGAATGTTTCTGTTAAATTATTATTTTATATATGAATGTTTCTGTTAAATATTATTTTATACATTTTGATTTGATTTGATTTGATGTTTATTCATTCATTTTAAAAGAACAATACAAGACAGTTTCATCAGATACAAGATTACAAGTAGGATAAAATGAAGGGAGCAGAAAGAAGATGAAATCTTATTATATCTGCCCCTATTTCACAGTTTGTTCAACCAATGATAACTTTCAAGCAACATCACAGAATGAATAGTTCTACCTATTTTCCTAACTGTAATACACAAACTACATCACAAAATGAATAATTCTACTTAATTTTCCTGACTGTAAAACATAAACTAGATCACAAAATGAATAATTCTACTTAATATTTCTAACTGTAATACACAAACTACATCACCCATAATTCTAATTAATTTTCTAATTCTAATTTTTTTTTTTTATAATTTTATTTAATTTTCCTATTTTTTTTTTTTATTTTTTTTTATTAATTTTCCTAACTGTAATACACAAACTAGATCATAAAATGAATAATTCTACTTAATTCTACTTAATTTTTCTAATTGAAATACACAAACTAAAAGATGGCACAACATCAAGATGTTCACAAAATGAATAATTCTACTTAATTTTCCTAATTGTAATACACAAATTCATCACAAAAATGAATAATTCTACTTAATTTTTCTAACTGTAATACACAAACTGCTTTATAAAATGAATAACTCTACTTAATTTTTCTAACTGTAATTCACAAACGTACCGTACATCATAAGTACAACATAATTGTAATACACAAACACGCATTACATCATATATAGTTTTTGAGCAAGTCCTTTTTGACCTTTTTCTTAAATGTATACATTGATTTTTCATTTTTAACATCACTCTCCAGAGCATTCCACAATCGAATTCCCTGAATTGAGGTAGACCGTCCTTTTAAGCTGGTTCTGAATTGTGGTTTGATGAATATCTCTGTCCCTTTGAGATTGTAATAACTTTGTCTTTTTATAAAATTTCTTTGGATATTTAAAGGTAATGTGTTATTATGAGCCCTATACATAATTGATAAAATACTATATTCTACCAATTCCTGGAATTTCAATAAGTTTAGTTGAA
>JBBPBX010064914.1:0-20109 GCA_038048925.1 Garcialebias charrua | reverse complement strand
GGCGTTACGTCTTACTTCGCCATGTCACCACGCCCACTTGCTCCACCCAAAACGAACAGTGCTGGAAAGCTTGTTACACCAACATGTCTTTGGTGACTGGATACAATGTCACGCTGATTAGGTAACAGGGATCCGATATGGACCGTTCAACGTAAAACTTTACACTTCCTGTTGTCAGGGGGCGTGGCTTAAGTGATGTCATGATTTGACCATACAGTTTTGCAGGGGACCGGATGTGGGTCAATCACTGAAGGTTTGATGTATTAGACAGTTTTCGTGTAAGAGCTGTAAGCGTTTCGTTTTTCATGGCGAGATGTCCAACTTTGAGGTCTGGCCCCGCCCCTTCAGCATGCATGAAAACGCACAGTTTTGATAACATTTGTTCCCCCGTGCCTTATAAAGAAACTGGCCAAGTTTGAATCAAATCGAGCGAAATCCCTAGGAGGAGTTCGTTGAAATGCAGAGGCTGTAAACGGCCAAAAAGGGGTGAAAATTTGGTCATCGTTCCAAAATGGCCGCCTTACCATTTATCGTACAACATTGGTGCCAGAGGGTTTTCTGTGCATCTTGGTGAGTTGGACAAGTGTACCAAATTTCATGATTCTACGTCAAACTAAGGTCAATGCGGAGGGTATTTTGAATATTTCTAGGGGGCGCTCTTGAGCCGTTTCTGTAGCGATTTGCTAATTAGCATAAACACCTGTTCAAGGGGTGGGCAATGATCGATCATACTGATTTTGGTACTCCTCGGATCAAATCTGTGGATTTTAGAACCAAACGTATGGTGATGGCGTTATGTCTTACTTCGCCACGTCGCCACGCCCACATGCTCCACCAAAAACGAACAGTATTGGAATGCTTGTTACACCAACATGTCTTCGGTCACTGGACACAATGCCACGCTGATTAGGTAACAGGGGTCCGATATGGACCGTTCAACGTAAAACTTTACACTTCCTGTTGTCAGGGGGCGTGGCTTAAGTGATGTCATGATTTGACCATACAGTTTTGCGGGGGACCGGATGTGGGTCAATAACTGAAGGTTTGATGTATTAGACTTTTTTCGTGTAAGAGCTGTAAGCGTTTCGTTTTTCATGGCGAGATGTCCAACTTTGACGTCTGGCCCCGCCCCTTCAGCATTCATGAAAACGCACAATTTTGATATCGTTTGTTCCCCCGTGCCTTATGAAGAAACTGGCCAAGTTTGAACCAAATCGAGCGAAATTCATAGGAGGAGTTCGTTCAAATGCGGAGGCTGTAAACGGCCAAAAAGGGGTGAAAATTTGGTCATCGTTCCAAAATGGCCGCCTTACCATTTATTGTACAACATTGGTGCCAGAGGGTTTTCTGTGCATCTTGGTGAGTTGGACAAGTGTACCAAATTTCATGATTCTACGTCAAACTAAGGTCAATGCGGAGGGTATTTTGAAAATTTCTAGGGGGCGCTCTTGAGCCGTTTCTGTGGCGATTTTTGCCACGCCCCCAAAATACGTAATTTTTCACCAGTCCTGACGAGTCCGCCAAATTTGGTGAGTTTTCGTATATGATAAAGCCTCCAAAAGGCCACTTCTTTGGGGGGAAGAAAAAAAAAAAAAATAATAATAATAATAAACACTACAATTACAATAGGTCCTTGCAGCGCTTCGCTGCTTCGGGCCTAATAAACACTACAATTACAATAGGTCCTTGCAGCGCTTCGCTGCTTCGGGCCTAATTAAAGCTGCAAGCAGCATTGAGGCCCTCGCAGCTTAGCGCCGCTCGGACCTTATTGAGGCGACCGCGCGAGCTCCAGCTCGTCCGCTCGGTCGCCATTTCGAAGTCTCTCGTGTCTACTCCGCACCAGGGGTGCACACGCACAATAAATCTGGTTCAGATCGGATGATGTCTCACTGAGATATAACAGTTTGAATAATCTAGGGGGCGCTATGGAGTTATATGTTAAACCACAATATCAATGTGTCCACAAGGGCTCACTGATTATTCACAATAAATTTGGTTCAGATCGGATGATGTATCACTGAGATATAACTATAGAAATAATGTAGGGGGCGCACTTGAGTCAAATGTTAGCCCACCTTGTCAACGTGTCCACAAGGGCTCATTGATGATACACAATAAATCTGGTTCAGATCAGATGATGTCTCACTGAGATATAACAGTTTGAGTAATCTAGGGGGCGCTCTGGAGTCATATGTTAAACCACAATATCAATGTGTCCACAATGTCTCACTGATGATACACAATAAATCTGGTTCAGATCGGATGATGTATCACTGAGATATAACTATAGAAATAATGTAGGGGGCGCACTTGAGTCAAATGTTAGCCCACCATATCAATGTGTCCACAAGGGCTCACTGATGATGCACAATAAATCTGGTTCAGATCGGATGATGTATCACTGAGATATAACTATAGAAATAATGTAGGGGGCGCACTTGAGTCAAATGTTAGCCCACCATATCAATGTGTCCACAAGGGCTCACTGATGATGCACAATAAATCTGGTTCAGATCGGATGATGTATCACTGAGATATAACTATAGAAATAATGTAGGGGGCGCACTTGAGTCAAATGTTAGCCCACCATATCAATGTGTCCACAAGGGCTCACTGATGATGCACAATAAATCTGGTTCAGATCGGATGATGTATCACTGAGATATAACTATAGAAATAATGTAGGGGGCGCACTTGAGTCAAATGTTAGCCCACCATATCAATGTGTCCACAAGGGCTCACTGATGATGCACAATAAATCTGGTTCAGATCGGATGATGTATCACTGAGATACAACAGTTTGAATAATCTAGGGGGCGCTATGGAGGCTATTTGCTAATTAGCATAAACACCTGTTCAAGGGGTGGGTAATGATCGATCATAATGATTTTGGTACTCCTCAGATCAAATCTGTGGAGTTTAGAACCAAACGTATGGTGACGGCGTTACGTCTTACTTCGCCACGTCACCACGCCCACTTGCTCCACCCAAAACGAACAGTGCTGGAAAGCTTGTTACACCAACATGTCTTCGGTGACTGGATACAATGTCACGCTGATTAGGTAACAGGGGTCCGATATGGACCGTTCAACGTAAAACTTTACACTTCCTGTTGTCAGGGGGCGTGGCTTAAGTGATGTCATGATTTGACCATACAGTTTTGCAGGGGACCGGATGTGGGTCAATCACTGAAGGTTTGATGTATTAGACAGTTTTCGTGTAAGAGCTGTAAGCGTTTCGTTTTTCATGGCGAGATGTCCAACTTTGAGGTCTGGCCCCGCCCCTTCAGCATGCATGAAAACGCACAGTTTTGATAACATTTGTTCCCCCGTGCCTTATAAAGAAACTGGCCAAGTTTGAATCAAATCGAGCGAAATCCCTAGGAGGAGTTCGTTGAAATGCAGAGGCTGTAAACGGCCAAAAAGGGGTGAAAATTTGGTCATCGTTCCAAAATGGCCGCCTTACCATTTATCGTACAACATTGGTGCCAGAGGGTTTTCTGTGCATCTTGGTGAGTTGGACAAGTGTACCAAATTTCATGATTCTACGTCAAACTAAGGTCAATGCGGAGGGTATTTTGAATATTTCTAGGGGGCGCTCTTGAGCCGTTTCTGTAGCGATTTGCTAATTAGCATAAACACCTGTTCAAGGGGTGGGCAATGATCGATCATACTGATTTTGGTACTCCTCGGATCAAATCTGTGGATTTTAGAACCAAACGTATGGTGATGGCGTTATGTCTTACTTCGCCACGTCGCCACGCCCACATGCTCCACCAAAAACGAACAGTATTGGAATGCTTGTTACACCAACATGTCTTCGGTCACTGGACACAATGCCACGCTGATTAGGTAACAGGGGTCCGATATGGACCGTTCAACGTAAAACTTTACACTTCCTGTTGTCAGGGGGCGTGGCTTAAGTGATGTCATGATTTGACCATACAGTTTTGCGGGGGACCGGATGTGGGTCAATAACTGAAGGTTTGATGTATTAGACTTTTTTCGTGTAAGAGCTGTAAGCGTTTCGTTTTTCATGGCGAGATGTCCAACTTTGACGTCTGGCCCCGCCCCTTCAGCATTCATGAAAACGCACAATTTTGATATTGTTTGTTCCCCCGTGCCTTATGAAGAAACTGGCCAAGTTTGAACCAAATCGAGCGAAATTCATAGGAGGAGTTCGTTCAAATGCGGAGGCTGTAAACGGCCAAAAAGGGGTGAAAATTTGGTCATCGTTCCAAAATGGCCGCCTTACCATTTATTGTACAACATTGGTGCCAGAGGGTTTTCTGTGCATCTTGGTGAGTTGGACAAGTGTACCAAATTTCATGATTCTACGTCAAACTAAGGTCAATGCGGAGGGTATTTTGAAAATTTCTAGGGGGCGCTCTTGAGCCGTTTCTGTGGCGATTTTTGCCACGCCCCAAAAATACGTAATTTTTCACCAGTCCTGACGAGTCCGCCAAATTTGGTGAGTTTTCGTATATGATAAAGCCTCCAAAAGGCCACTTCTTTTGGCGGAAGAAAAATAAAAAAAATAATAAACACTACAATTACAATAGGTCCTTGCAGCGCTTCGCTGCTTCGGGCCTAATTAAAGCTGCAAGCAGCATTGAGGCCCTCGCAGCTTAGCGCCGCTCGGACCTTATTGAGGCGACCGCGCGAGCTCCAGCTCGTCCGCTCGGTCGCCATTTCGAAGTCTCTCGTGTCTACTCCGCACCAGGGGTGCACACGCACAATAAATCTGGTTCAGATCGGATGATGTCTCACTGAGATATAACAGTTTGAATAATCTAGGGGGCGCTATGGAGTTATATGTTAAACCACAATATCAATGTGTCCACAAGGGCTCACTGATTATTCACAATAAATTTGGTTCAGATCGGATGATGTATCACTGAGATATAACTATAGAAATAATGTAGGGGGCGCACTTGAGTCAAATGTTAGCCCACCTTGTCAACGTGTCCACAAGGGCTCATTGATGATACACAATAAATCTGGTTCAGATCAGATGATGTCTCACTGAGATATAACAGTTTGAGTAATCTAGGGGGCGCTCTGGAGTCATATGTTAAACCACAATATCAATGTGTCCACAATGTCTCACTGATGATACACAATAAATCTGGTTCAGATCGGATGATGTATCACTGAGATATAACTATAGAAATAATGTAGGGGGCGCACTTGAGTCAAATGTTAGCCCACCATATCAATGTGTCCACAAGGGCTCACTGATGATGCACAATAAATCTGGTTCAGATCGGATGATGTATCACTGAGATATAACTATAGAAATAATGTAGGGGGCGCACTTGAGTCAAATGTTAGCCCACCATATCAATGTGTCCACAAGGGCTCACTGATGATGCACAATAAATCTGGTTCAGATCGGATGATGTATCACTGAGATATAACTATAGAAATAATGTAGGGGGCGCACTTGAGTCAAATGTTAGCCCACCATATCAATGTGTCCACAAGGGCTCACTGATGATGCACAATAAATCTGGTTCAGATCGGATGATGTATCACTGAGATATAACTATAGAAATAATGTAGGGGGCGCACTTGAGTCAAATGTTAGCCCACCATATCAATGTGTCCACAAGGGCTCACTGATGATGCACAATAAATCTGGTTCAGATCGGATGATGTATCACTGAGATACAACAGTTTGAATAATCTAGGGGGCGCTATGGAGGCTATTTGCTAATTAGCATAAACACCTGTTCAAGGGGTGGGTAATGATCGATCATAATGATTTTGGTACTCCTCAGATCAAATCTGTGGAGTTTAGAACCAAACGTATGGTGACGGCGTTACGTCTTACTTCGCCACGTCACCACGCCCACTTGCTCCACCCAAAACGAACAGTGCTGGAAAGCTTGTTACACCAACATGTCTTCGGTGACTGGATACAATGTCACGCTGATTAGGTAACAGGGGTCCGATATGGACCGTTCAACGTAAAACTTTACACTTCCTGTTGTCAGGGGGCGTGGCTTAAGTGATGTCATGATTTGACCATACAGTTTTGCAGGGGACCGGATGTGGGTCAATCACTGAAGGTTTGATGTATTAGACAGTTTTCGTGTAAGAGCTGTAAGCGTTTCGTTTTTCATGGCGAGATGTCCAACTTTGAGGTCTGGCCCCGCCCCTTCAGCATGCATGAAAACGCACAGTTTTGATAACATTTGTTCCCCCGTGCCTTATAAAGAAACTGGCCAAGTTTGAATCAAATCGAGCGAAATCCCTAGGAGGAGTTCGTTGAAATGCAGAGGCTGTAAACGGCCAAAAAGGGGTGAAAATTTGGTCATCGTTCCAAAATGGCCGCCTTACCATTTATCGTACAACATTGGTGCCAGAGGGTTTTCTGTGCATCTTGGTGAGTTGGACAAGTGTACCAAATTTCATGATTCTACGTCAAACTAAGGTCAATGCGGAGGGTATTTTGAATATTTCTAGGGGGCGCTCTTGAGCCGTTTCTGTAGCGATTTGCTAATTAGCATAAACACCTGTTCAAGGGGTGGGCAATGATCGATCATACTGATTTTGGTACTCCTCGGATCAAATCTGTGGATTTTAGAACCAAACGTATGGTGATGGCGTTATGTCTTACTTCGCCACGTCGCCACGCCCACATGCTCCACCAAAAACGAACAGTATTGGAATGCTTGTTACACCAACATGTCTTCGGTCACTGGACACAATGCCACGCTGATTAGGTAACAGGGGTCCGATATGGACCGTTCAACGTAAAACTTTACACTTCCTGTTGTCAGGGGGCGTGGCTTAAGTGATGTCATGATTTGACCATACAGTTTTGCGGGGGACCGGATGTGGGTCAATAACTGAAGGTTTGATGTATTAGACTTTTTTCGTGTAAGAGCTGTAAGCGTTTCGTTTTTCATGGCGAGATGTCCAACTTTGACGTCTGGCCCCGCCCCTTCAGCATTCATGAAAACGCACAATTTTGATATTGTTTGTTCCCCCGTGCCTTATGAAGAAACTGGCCAAGTTTGAACCAAATCGAGCGAAATTCATAGGAGGAGTTCGTTCAAATGCGGAGGCTGTAAACGGCCAAAAAGGGGTGAAAATTTGGTCATCGTTCCAAAATGGCCGCCTTACCATTTATTGTACAACATTGGTGCCAGAGGGTTTTCTGTGCATCTTGGTGAGTTGGACAAGTGTACCAAATTTCATGATTCTACGTCAAACTAAGGTCAATGCGGAGGGTATTTTGAAAATTTCTAGGGGGCGCTCTTGAGCCGTTTCTGTGGCGATTTTTGCCACGCCCCAAAAATACGTAATTTTTCACCAGTCCTGACGAGTCCGCCAAATTTGGTGAGTTTTCGTATATGATAAAGCCTCCAAAAGGCCACTTCTTTTGGCGGAAGAAAAATAAAAAAAAAATAAACACTACAATTACAATAGGTCCTTGCAGCGCTTCGCTGCTTCGGGCCTAATTAAAGCTGCAAGCAGCATTGAGGCCCTCGCAGCTTAGCGCCGCTCGGACCTTATTGAGGCGACCGCGCGAGCTCCAGCTCGTCCGCTCGGTCGCCATTTCGAAGTCTCTCGTGTCTACTCCGCACCAGGGGTGCACACGCACAATAAATCTGGTTCAGATCAGATGATGTCTCACTGAGATATAACAGTTTGAATAATCTAGGGGGCGCTATGGAGTTATATGTTAAATCACAAAATCAATGTGTCCACAAGGGCTCACTGATGATGCACAATAAATCTGGTTCAGATCGGATGATGTATCACTGAGATATAACTATAGAAATAATGTAGGGGGCGCACTTGAGTTAAATGTTAGCCCACCATATCAATGTGTCCACAAGGGCTCACTGATGATGCACAATAAATCTGGTTCAGATCGGATGATGTATCACTGAGATATAACAGTTTGAATAATCTAGGGGGCGCTCTGGAGTCATATGTTAAACCACAATATCAATGTGTCCACAATGTCTCAATGATGATTCACAGTAAATCTGGTTCAGATCGGATGATGTATCACTGAGATATAACTATAGAAATAATGTAGGGGGCGCACTTGAGTCAAATGTTAGCCCACCTTATCAATGTGTCCACAAGGACTCACTGATGATGCACAATAAATCTGGTTCAGATCGGATGATGTCTCACTGAGATATAACAGTTTGAATAATCTAGGGGGCGCTCTGGAGTCACATGTTAAACCACAATATCAATGTGTCCACAAGGTCTCACTGATGATACACGATAAATCTGGTTCAGATCGGATGATGTCTCACTGAGATATAACAGTTTGAATAATCTAGGGGGCGCTATGGAGTTATATGTTAAACCACAATATCAATGTGTCCACAAGGGCTCACTGATTATTCACAATAAATTTGGTTCAGATCGGATGATGTATCACTGAGATATAACTATAGAAATAATGTAGGGGGCGCACTTGAGTCAAATTTAGCCCACCTTGTCAATGTGTCCACAAGGGCTCATTGATGATACACAATAAATCTGGTTCAGATCAGATGATGTCTCACTGAGATATAACAGTTTGAGTAATCTAGGGGGCGCTCTGGAGTCATATGTTAAACCACAATATCAATGTGTCCACAATGTCTCACTGATGATACACAATAAATCTGGTTCAGATCGGATGATGTATCACTGAGATATAACTTGTATAATCTAGGGGGCGCTCTTGAGTCATATGTTAGCCCACCATATCAATGTGTCCACAAGGGCTCACTGATGATGCACAATAAATCTGGTTCAGATCGGATGATGTATCACTGAGATATAACTATAGAAGTAATGTAGGGGGCGCACTTGAGTCAAATGTTAGCCCACCATATCAATGTGTCCACAAGGGCTCACTGATGATGCACAATAAATCTGGTTCAGATCGGATGATGTATCACTGAGATATAACAGTTTGAATAATCTAGGGGGCGCTCTGGAGTCATATGTTAGCCCACCATATCAATGTGTCCACAAGGGCTCACTGATGATGCACAATAAATCTGGTTCAGATCGGATGATGTATCACTGAGATATAACTATACAGGTATTCCCCGATTTACGAGCGAGATCCGTCACAAGGGGGCGCTCGTAAACCGGAAATCTCGTAATTTGGAACGGCCGCCATTGCTCTCGTAAACCCGGAAGTCCGCTCGTAAATTTCGCCAGCGCACCTAAAAACACTCTATTTTCATCTAAAAACTACTTTTGAGTGCATAAAAATGATCGGAAACGTGTGTTTATATGCTTAACTTGCTAACTGTAGTGAAAAAACACATGAAAACTCAGTATTTTTTTCGTTTTTTCCAAAAATTCGCAACCCGGAAGTCCGCTCGTAAATTTCGCCAGCGCACCTAAAAACACTCTATTTTCATCTAAAAACTACTTTTGAGTGCATAAAAATGATCGGAAACGTGTGTTTATATGCTTAACTTGCTAACTGTAGTGGAAAAACACATGAAAACTCAGTATTTTTTTCGTTTTTTCCAAAAATTCGCAACCCGGAAGTCCGCTCGTAAATTTCGCCAGCGCACCTAAAAACACTCTATTTTCATCTAAAAACTACTTTTGAGTGCATAAAAATGATCGGAAACGTGTGTTTATATGCTTAACTTGCTAACTGAAGTGAAAAAACACATGAAAACTCGGTATTTTTTTCGTTTTTTCCAAAAATGTGCAGCTCGTAAGTCTGGGACCTCGCAGATCAGAGCGCTCGTAATTCGGGGACTACCTGTAGAAGTAATGTAGGGGGCGCACTTGAGTCAAATGTTAGCCCACCATATCAATGTGTCCACAAGGGCTCACTGATGATGCACAATAAATCTGGTTCAGATCGGATGATGTATCACTGAGATATAACAGTTTGAATAATCTAGGGGGCGCTCTGGAGTCATATGTTAGCCCACCATATCAATGTGTCCACAAGGGCTCACTGATGATGCACAATAAATCTGGTTCAGATCGGATGATGTATCACTGAGATATAACTATAGAAGTAATGTAGGGGGCGCACTTGAGTCAAATGTTAGCCCACCATATCAATGTGTCCACAAGGGCTCACTGATGATGCACAATAAATCTGGTTCAGATCGGATGATGTATCACTGAGATATAACAGTTTGAATAATCTAGGGGGCGCTCTGGAGTCATATGTTAGCCCACCATATCAATGTGTCCACAAGGGCTCACTGATGATGCACAATAAATCTGGTTCAGATCGGATGATGTATCACTGAGATATAACTATAGAAGTAATGTAGGGGGCGCACTTGAGTCAAATGTTAGCCCACCATATCAATGTGTCCACAAGGGCTCACTGATGATGCACAATAAATCTGGTTCAGATCGGATGATGTATCACTGAGATATAACAGTTTGAATAATCTAGGGGGCGCTCTGGAGTCATATGTTAGCCCACCATATCAATGTGTCCACAAGGGCTCACTGATGATGCACAATAAATCTGGTTCAGATCGGATGATGTATCACTGAGATATAACTGTAGTAATAATATAGGGGGCGCTATGGAGTAAAAATTTACATACCATTATCAATGTGTGTCGAAGTGTTCACTGATAAAGCACAATAAATCTCGTGCAGATCGGATAATGTATCACTGAGATATAACTGTAGTAATAATATAGGGGGCGCTATGGAGTAAAAATTTACATACCATTATCAATGTGTGTAGAAGTGTTCACTGATGAATCACAATAAATCTCGTGCAGATCGGATAATGTATCACTAAGATATAACTGTAGTAATAATATAGGGGGCGCTATGGAGTAAAAATTTACATACCATTATCAATGTGTGTCGAAGTGTTCACTGATAAAGCACAATAAATCTTGTGCAGATCGGATAATGTATCACTAAGATATAACTGTAGTAATAATACAGGGGGCGCTATGGAGTAAAAATTTACATACCATTATCAATGTGTGTAGAAGTGTTCACTGATGAATCACAATAAATCTCGTGCAGATCGGATAATGTATCACTAAGATATAACTGTAGTAATAATATAGGGGGCGCTATGGAGTAAAAATTTACATACCATTATCAATGTGTGTCGAAGTGTTCACTGATAAAGCACAATAAATCTGGTTCAGATCGGATGATGTATCACTGAGATATAACAGTTTGAATAATCTAGGGGGCGCTCTGGAGTCATATGTTGAACCACAATATCAATGTGTCCACAAGGTCTCACTGATGATGCACAATAAATCTGGTTCAGATCAGATGATGTATCACTGAGATATAACTATAGAAGTAATGTAGGGGGCGCACTTGAGTCAAATGTTAGCCCACCATATCAATGTGTCCACAAGGGCTCACTGATGATGCACAATAAATCTGGTTCAGATCGGATGATGTATCACTGAGATATAACAGTTTGAATAATCTAGGGGGCGCTCTGGAGTCATATGTTAGCCCACCATATCAATGTGTCCACAAGGGCTCACTGATGATGCACAATAAATCTGGTTCAGATCGGATGATGTATCACTGAGATATAACTATAGAAATAATGTAGGGGGCGCACTTGAGTCAAATGTTAGCCCACCATATCAATGTGTCCACAAGGGCTCACTGATGATGCACAATAAATCTGGTTCAGATCGGATGATGTATCACTGAGATATAACTATAGAAATAATGTAGGGGGCGCACTTGAGTCAAATGTTAGCCCACCATATCAATGTGTCCACAAGGGCTCACTGATGATGCACAATAAATCTGGTTCAGATCGGATGATGTATCACTGAGATACAACAGTTTGAATAATCTAGGGGGCGCTATGGAGGCTATTTGCTAATTAGCATAAACACCTGTTCAAGGGGTGGGTAATGATCGATCATAATGATTTTGGTACTCCTCAGATCAAATCTGTGGAGTTTAGAACCAAACGTATGGTGACGGCGTTACGTCTTACTTCGCCACGTCACCACGCCCACTTGCTCCACCCAAAACGAACAGTGCTGGAAAGCTTGTTACACCAACATGTCTTCGGTGACTGGATACAATGTCACGCTGATTAGGTAACAGGGATCCGATATGGACCGTTCAACGTAAAACTTTACACTTCCTGTTGTCAGGGGGCGTGGCTTAAGTGATGTCATGATTTGACCATACAGTTTTGCAGGGGACCGGATGTGGGTCAATCACTGAAGGTTTGATGTAATAGACAGTTTTCGTGTAAGAGCTGTAAGCGTTTCGTTTTTCATGGCGAGATGTCCAATTTTGAGGTCTGGCCCCGCCCCTTCAGCATGCATGAAAACGCACAGTTTTGATAACATTTGTTCCCCCGTGCCTTATAATGAAACTGGCCAAGTTTGAATCAAATCGAGCGAAATCCCTAGGAGGAGTTCGTTGAAATGCAGAGGCTGTAAACGGCCAAAAAGGGGTGAAAATTTGGTCATCGTTCCAAAATGGCCGCCTTACCATTTATCGTACAACATTGGTGCCAGAGGGTTTTCTGTGCATCTTGGTGAGTTGGACAAGTGTACCAAATTTCATGATTCTACGTCAAACTAAGGTCAATGCGGAGGGTATTTTGAATATTTCTAGGGGGCGCTCTTGAGCCGTTTCTGTAGCGATTTGCTAATTAGCATAAACACCTGTTCAAGGGGTGGGCAATGATCGATCATACTGATTTTGGTACTCCTCGGATCAAATCTGTGGATTTTAGAACCAAACGTATGGTGATGGCGTTATGTCTTACTTCGCCACGTCGCCACGCCCACATGCTCCACCAAAAACGAACAGTATTGGAATGCTTGTTACACCAACATGTCTTCGGTCACTGGACACAATGCCACGCTGATTAGGTAACAGGGGTCCGATATGGACCGTTCAACGTAAAACTTTACACTTCCTGTTGTCAGGGGGCGTGGCTTAAGTGATGTCATGATTTGACCATACAGTTTTGCGGGGGACCGGATGTGGGTCAATAACTGAAGGTTTGATGTATTAGACTTTTTTCGTGTAAGAGCTGTAAGCGTTTCGTTTTTCATGGCGAGATGTCCAACTTTGACGTCTGGCCCCGCCCCTTCAGCATTCATGAAAACGCACAATTTTGATATTGTTTGTTCCCCCGTGCCTTATGAAGAAACTGGCCAAGTTTGAACCAAATCGAGCGAAATTCATAGGAGGAGTTCGTTCAAATGCGGAGGCTGTAAACGGCCAAAAAGGGGTGAAAATTTGGTCATCGTTCCAAAATGGCCGCCTTACCATTTATCGTACAGCGTTGGTGCAAGAGGGTTTTCTGTGCATCTTGGTGAGTTGGACAAGTGTACCAAATTTCATGATTCTACGTCAAACTAAGGTCAATGCGGAGGGTATTTTGAAAATTTCTAGGGGGCGCTCTTGAGCCGTTTCTGTGGCGATTTTTGCCACGCCCCCAAAATACGTAATTTTTCACCAGTCCTGACGAGTCCGCCAAATTTGGTGAGTTTTCGTATATGATAAAGCCTCCAAAAGGCCACTTCTTTGGGGGGAAGAAAAATAAAAAAAAAAAATAAAATAATAATAAACACTACAATTACAATAGGTCCTTGCAGCGCTTCGCTGCTTCGGGCCTAATAATAATAATAAACACTACAATTACAATAGGTCCTTGCAGCGCTTCGCTGCTTCGGGCCTAATTAAAGCCGCAAGCGGCGTTGAGGCCCGAAGCAGCTTAGCGCCGCTCGGACCTTATTGAGGCGACCGCGCGAGCTCCAGCTCGTCCGCTCGGTCGCCATTTCGAAGTCTCTCGTGTCTACTCCGCACCAGGGGTGCACACGCACAATAAATCTGGTTCAGATCGGATGATGTCTCACTGAGATATAACAGTTTGAATAATCTAGGGGGCGCTCTGGAGTCACATGTTAAACCACAATATCAATGTGTCCACAAGGTCTCACTGATGATACACAATAAATCTGGTTCAGATCGGATGATGTCTCACTGAGATATAACAGTTTGAATAATCTAGGGGGCGCTATGGAGTTATATGTTAAACCACATTATCAATGTGTCCACAAGGGCTCACTGATTATTCACAATAAATTTGGTTCAGATCGGATGATGTATCACTGAGATATAACTATAGAAATAATGTAGGGGGCGCACTTGAGTCAAATGTTAGCCCACCATATCAATGTGTCCACAAGGGCTCACTGATGATGCACAATAAATCTGGTTCAGATCGGATGATGTATCACTGAGATATAACAGTTTGAATAATCTAGGGGGCGCTCTGGAGTCATATGTTAAACAACAATATCAATGTGTCCACAAGGTCTCACTGATTATGCACAATAAATCTGGTTCAGATCGGATGATGTATCACTGAGATGGGACTATAGAAATAATGTAGGGGACGCATGAAGCGCAAGTTTGAGGCCTGGCCACGCCCCTTTAGCATAAACGAAAACGCAAACTTTTGATAACTTTTACTGTCCAATGTGTTAAGGGCATGTTAACCAAGTTTAAAGGCAATCCTTCAAAATCACTAAGAGGAGTTTGTTTAAATACGCAATTCAAAAACATCGGAAAATGACCTTTGACCCAAAATGGCCGACTTTGTTTTTGTTTTGGACCAGGGTTCCAAGAGACTTTTTTGTAGGTCCTGACAATTTACACATGTATACCACGTTTCATAATTCTGGGATAAAGCATGGCTGGGGGCTGATTTTTAAACTAAATTCTAGGGGGCGCTCTGGAAGAATCAGGCCACGCCCACTACATATTGGACTGCAGTCCTGTCGAGGGATGGATAAATATAGATCTTAGTGAATTTGGTGTAGCTGGGAGCTTATATTAGGAAGTTATTTTAGCTTGATGTTTCATGGAGAATGGCCAGATTTGAGGCTTGGCCACGCCCACATGCTTTGACATAGAAAAATTCTTTTGATAACTTTTGACCTTCAATGCCTCAAGATAGTGCTGACCGAGTTTGACGCCTGGATCTCGAAAGCTCTAGGACGAGTTCGCTCAGATATGACGTAAATGAAATAGACCAAATTGTGACTTTGACCTAAGGCCACGCCCACATGCTTTGACTTAGAAAAATTCTTTTGATAACTTTTGACCTTCAATGCCTCAAGATAGTGCTGACCGAGTTTGACGCCTGGATCTCGAAAGCTCTAGGACGAGTTCGCTCAGATATGACGTAATTGATGTTTCATGGAAAATGGCCAGATTTGAGGCTTGGCCACGCCCACATGCTTTGACATAGAAAAATTCTTTTGATAACTTTTGACCTTCAATGCCTCAAGATAGTGCTGACTGAGTTTGACCCCTGGATCTCGAAAGCTCTAGGACGAGTTCGCTCAGATATGACGTAAATGAAATAGACCAAATTTGACTTTGACCTAAGGCCACGCCCACATGCTTTGACTTAGAAAAATTCTTTTGATAACTTTTGACCTTCAATGCCTCAAGATAGTGCTGACCGAGTTTGACGCCTGGATCTCGAAAGCTCTAGGACGAGTTCGCTCAGATATGACGTAAATGAAATAGACCAAATTGTGACTTTGACCTAAAATGGCCGACTTCCTGTTGGCTTTGGACCATTGCTCCAAGAGACTTTTTTGTAGCTCCTGATGAGATACATATGTGTACCAAGTTTCATTATTCTAGGATAAAGCATGGTGTCAATAGACCTTTAAATGTCAAAGTTATAGCGTTTCGTTTGTTTCGGCGAGTACGCCAAGTTCACCGCTCCACCACGCCCCCTGAACATATACGAAAAGTCAATTTTTTTGATAACTTTTAAAGGCCCATGCCTTAACTGCATTCTGACCAAGTTTGAAGCCGATAGGTCGAACGCCTGAGAAGGAGTTCGTCAAAGTTCGACATGAGTAAAACTGAAAAATGACCAAAATTTGACCTTTGACCCAAAATGGCCGCCTACCTGTGCATTTTAGAGGGTACCTCCAATGTACTTTTTTTCTTGAATTGGGGAGATCTACATATGTACCGAGTTTCAGATCTCTACGACTTACGGTTTTCCCCAACTCACGTTAGGGGGCGCTGTTGAGCAGTTAGGCCACGCCCACTTGCGATTACACCAGAATCATAAAATTTTCGTTGGGGGACAATTTTGGGTGAAGTTTGGTGAGTTTTTGAATATGTTAAAGGCCCCAAACGGCCGCGCGAAGTGACGGAAAAATAATAATAATAATAATTAAAGCTGCAAGCAGCATTGAGGCCCTCGCAGCTTAGCGCCGCTCGGACCTTATTGAGGCGACCGCGCGAGCTCCAGCTCGTCCGCTCGGTCGCCATTTCGAAGTCTCTCGTGTCTACTCCGCACCAGGGGTGCACACGCACAATAAATCTGGTTCAGATCGGATGATGTCTCACTGAGATATAACAGTTTGAATAATCTAGGGGGCGCTCTGGAGTCATATGTTAAACCACAATATCAATGTGTCCACAATGTCTCAATGATGATACACAATAAATCTGGTTCAGATCGGATGATGTATCACTGAGATATAACTGTAGTAATAATATAGGGGGCGCTATGGAGTAAAAATTTACATAACATTATCAATGTGTGTCGAAGTGTTCACTGATAAAGCACAATAAATCTCGTGCAGATCGGATAATGTATCACTAAGATATAACTGTAGTAATAATATAGGGGGCGCTATGGAGTAAAAATTTACATACCATTATCAATGTGTGTCGAAGTGTTCACTGATAAAGCACAATAAATCTCATGCAGATCGGATAATGTATCACTAAGATATAACTGTAGTAATAATACAGGGGGCGCTATGGAGTAAAAATTTACATACCATCATCAATGTGTGTAGAAGTGTTCACTGATGAATCACAATAAATCTCGTGCAGATCGGATAATGTATCACTAAGATATAACTGTAGTAATAATATAGGGGGCGCTATGGAGTAAAAATTTACATACCATTATCAATGTGTGTCGAAGTGTTCACTGATAAAGCACAATAAATCTCGTGCAGATCGGATAATGTATCACTGAGATATAACTGTAGTAATAATATAGGGGGCGCTATGGAGTAAAAATTTACATACCATTATCAATGTGTGTAGAAGTGTTCACTGATGAATCACAATAAATCTCGTGCAGATCGGATAATGTATCACTAAGATATAACTGTAGTAATAATATAGGGGGCGCTATGGAGTAAAAATTTACATACCATTATCAATGTGTGTCGAAGTGTTCACTGATAAAGCACAATAAATCTTGTGCAGATCGGATGATGTATCACTAAGATATAACTGTAGTAATAATATAGGGGGCGCTATGGAGTAAAAATTTACATACCATTATCAATGTGTGTCGAAGTGTTCACTGATAAAGCACAATAAATCTCGTGCAAATTGGATAATGTATCACTGAGATATAACTGTAGTAATAATATAGGGGGCGCTATGGAGTAAAAATTTACATACCATTATCAATGTGTATAGAAGTGTTCACTGATGAATCACATTAAATCTCGTGCAGATCGGATAATGTATCACTAAGATATAACTGTAATAATAATATAGGGGGCGCTATGGAGTAAAAATTTACATACATTATCAATGTGTGTCGAAGTTTTCACTGATAAAGCACAATAAATCTCGTGCAGATCGGATAATGTATCACTAAGATATAACTGTAGTAATAATACAGGGGGCGCTATGGAGTAAAAATTTACATACCATTATCAATGTGTGTAGAAGTGTTCACTGATGAATCATAATAAATCTCGTGCAGATCGGATAATGTATCACTAAGATATAACTGTAGTAATAATATAGGGGGCGCTATGGAGTAAAAATTTACATAACATTATCAATGTGTGTCGAAGTGTTCACTGATAAAGCATAATAAATCTTGTGCAGATCGGATGATGTATCACTGAGATATAACTATAGAAATAATGTAGGGGGCGCACTTGAGTTAAATGTTAGCCCACCATATCAATGTGTCCACAAGGGCTCACTGATGATGCACAATAAATCTGGTTCAGATCGGATGATGTATCACTGAGATATAACAGTTTGAATAATCTAGGGGGCGCTCTGGAGTCATATGTTAAACCACAATATCAATGTGTCCACAATGTCTCAATGATGATTCACAGTAAATCTGGTTCAGATCGGATGATGTATCACTGAGATATAACTATAGAAATAATGTAGGGGGCGCACTTGAGTCAAATGTTAGCCCACCTTATCAATGTGTCCACAAGGACTCACTGATGATGCACAATAAATCTGGTTCAGATCGGATGATGTCTCACTGAGATATAACAGTTTGAATAATCTAGGGGGCGCTCTGGAGTCACATGTTAAACCACAATATCAATGTGTCCACAAGGTCTCACTGATGATACACGATAAATCTGGTTCAGATCGGATGATGTCTCACTGAGATATAACAGTTTGAATAATCTAGGGGGCGCTATGGAGTTATATGTTAAACCACAATATCAATGTGTCCACAAGGGCTCACTGATTATTCACAATAAATTTGGTTCAGATCGGATGATGTATCACTGAGATATAACTATAGAAATAATGTAGGGGGCGCACTTGAGTCAAATTTAGCCCACCTTGTCAATGTGTCCACAAGGGCTCATTGATGATACACAATAAATCTGGTTCAGATCAGATGATGTCTCACTGAGATATAACAGTTTGAGTAATCTAGGGGGCGCTCTGGAGTCATATGTTAAACCACAATATCAATGTGTCCACAATGTCTCACTGATGATACACAATAAATCTGGTTCAGATCGGATGATGTATCACTGAGATATAACTGTAGTAATAATATAGGGGGCGCTATGGAGTAAAAATTTACATACCATTATCAATGTGTGTCGACGTGTTCACTGATAAAGCACAATAAATCTCGTACAGATCGGATAATGTATCACTGAGATATAACTGTAGTAATAATATAGGGGGCGCTATGGAGTAAAAATTTACATACCATTATCAATGTGTGTCGAAGTGTTCACTGATAAAGCACAATAAATCTCGTGCAGATCGGATAATGTATCACTAAGATATAACTGTAGTAATAATACAGGGGGCGCTATGGAGTAAAAATTTACATATCATTATGAATGTGTGTAGAAGTGTTCACTGATGAATCATAATAAATCTCGTGCAGATCGGATAATGTATCACTAAGATATAACTGTAGTAATAATATAGGGGGCGCTATGGAGTAAAAAATTACATAACATTATCAATGTGTATAGAAGTGTTCACTGATGAATCACAATAAATCTCGTGCAGATCGGATAATGTATCACTAAGATATAACTGTAGTAATAATATAGGGGGCGCTATGGAGTAAAAATTTACATACCATTATCAATGTGTGTCGAAGTGTTCACTGATAAAGCACAATAAATCTCGTGCAGATCGGATAATGTATCACTAAGATATAACTGTAGTAATAATACAGGGGGCGCTATGGAGTAAAAATTTACATACCATTATGAATGTGTGTAGAAGTGTTCACTGATGAATCATAATAAATCTCGTGCAGATCGGATAATGTATCACTAAGATATAACTGTAGTAATAATATAGGGGGCGCTATGGAGTAAAAAATTACATAACATTATCAATGTGTGTCGAAGTGTTCACTGATAAAGCATAATAAATCTCGTGCAGATCGGATGATGTATCACTGAGATATAACTATAGAAATAATGTAGGGGGCGCACTTGAGTCAAATGTTAGCCCACCATATCAATGTGTCCACAAGGGCTCACTGATGATGCACAATAAATCTGGTTCAGATCGGATGATGTATCACTGAGATACAACAGTTTGAATAATCTAGGGGGCGCTATGGAGGCTATTTGCTAATTAGCATAAACACCTGTTCAAGGGGTGGGTAATGATCGATCATAATGATTTTGGTACTCCTCAGATCAAATCTGTGGAGTTTAGAACCAAACGTATGGTGACGGCGTTACGTCTTACTTCGCCACGTCACCACGCCCACTTGCTCCACCCAAAACGAACAGTGCTGGAAAGCTTGTTACACCACCATGTCTTCGGTGACTGGATACAATGTCACGCTGATTAGGTA
>JBBPBX010064913.1:0-20109 GCA_038048925.1 Garcialebias charrua | reverse complement strand
TTATGATATCCTTCATGAGAGTTTGTGGCCTATTTTTGTTTATGTAGTGTTCTGTAGTTCTGTTTGTTTTAATTTAAAAAATGTACTTAACAAGGTCCTATTTAAACTCAGCCTCACATGGCAAACCATTGTCTGCTGCGATGTTTCCATATTTTAATGTATCGTGTATTTTATAATGTTTTTAATTGAATGTTTTTTCATTGAGTTAGCAAAGCTTACATATAAAAAAGACATTTCTAACTTGTGTTGTTTTTATGAGCCAGATGTCAAAAGACACATCTCCATTTCATTGAATGTTATGGACAACAAAGTTGAATTGACTGATTGATAAATAAACATAAAATATGACAAATTTGCCCTCTGTCACCGATTCTGTTCATAACTTTCATGGACAGAATTTCTTGGTGCAACCAAGGTGTTGAGGGGATCCGTTTTGGTAGCCTTAGGATTGCTTCTCTGTTTTTTGCAGATGATGTGGACACGTCCCACCGGAAGGAGACCCAGAGGAAGACCCAGGACACGCTTGAGGAACTATGTTTCTCAGCTGGCCTGGGAACGCCTTGGTATTCCTCTGGAGGAGATGGACCAAGTGGCTGGAGAGAGGGAAGTCTGGGCCTCCCTGCAAAGGCTGCTAGCCCTGCAACCCAACCCCGGATAAGCAGAAGAAAATGGATGGAAACATAAAATAAAGAGTCTGGATTGATCGTGGCATGATGTGTAGAAAAGTTTGGCTACTAATTGATGATTGCTTGATTTTGAAACAACGTAATTAATGAATAAAACTAGAGTAATTGCAACAAAACACTAGTAAAATGCTTAAAAATAGCAAGAAGTTAAGCTAAAGCTTTTTAAAACTAACAAAAGCGAAACGCTATAGGTAAAAGTGCCAAAAGGCTAGAAGCTAAAGAAGCAGAACACTAAAAGTTTAAAGCAAACGTAAAACAGCGCAAACTGACATAACTATGAAGTATATAAAAATTTTTTAAATAGACATAGTTGTAAATTAAATTACTGGTAGTTAAAACATAGTCCAAAAAAAAAAAATTGGTTTGTTTTTGTTCATCTCAACATTCATGAATGAAAAGTTGTTTTTCAGTGAAAGTTTCGGTTGCATCCTGTCCATGTGTGCTTTAGACAACATTTTAAAATCTGTTTGTACTTTTCTTTTAGGAATCACAGAGTGTTTGGTTTCAGCGCGTTCTTATCTCCTGCCTTTAGGTTCTGGTTACCTTCCTTTGTTTTCTCGCTTTGACTTTATCTGATTCTGTTCTCTGTCCAGTCTTGCTCTGTCCGTTCCCTCTACAACCCAGAAATACAATGTTGGTTTGAGGTTGTGTGTGTATGTGTAATGTGTGTGTGTGTGTGTGTGTGTCTTTATTGCATTGAGGGGACCACCATATGACAGCACAGTCACGGTGTGGGGACCAAAATCTTTGTGGGGACCAAAATGCCGGTCCCCACAAGGATTTCATTAATTTCAATGAAAACAAGGTCTAATGAATGTCCTGTTCAATTTTTAGAGTGGTCCCCAAAATTGACATAAACATGTTTAGTGTGCTTAAGTGTGTGTTTGGAAATTTACTCAGTATCGCCTCCCTGTTGGTAGGACCCGGTATTGCAGGAACACACACTCTGACACACACCCTCATACACACACTCTTTGTATAGTGATCTTGTGGGGACATTCCAGTTATTGGCGACAGTAAACAAATGTTTTTTATGTATGAGCATACTGTATTTGGCTTATATATCTAATAATAATAATAATAATAATAAACTTTATTTGTATAGCACCTTCCTACAATGCCTTGCATTGACCAAGGTGCTTGACAGGATAAAAAGATGAATAAACTGGAATAATAAATCAGTGAAAATAGAATAGGAAACAACAGCAGTAAAAGAAGGCAATGGAAATAAAAAATGCTACATACTAAAATAACACTAAAATAACACAAGTAATAAAAGTTACTGGTACACACTGAAAGCTTTTTTGAACAAGTGGAAATAAAAAGGCAATGGAAATAAAAAATGCTACATATTAAAATACCAAAAGTAATAAAAGTTACACACTGAAAGCTTTTTTGAACAAGTGGGTCTTCAGTCTGGTTTTGAACAGAGTCAGATCAGAGGTGGCACGCAGCTCAAGGGGGAGACTGTTCCAGGCCTTTAGGGCCGGCAACAGAAAATGACCGGTCTCCCCATTGTTTGTACCTTGAGCGAGGCACCTCCAGCAGGTGTTGACTGGCAGATCGTAAATCTCTGCCGGGCTGATGGGCTTTCAAAAGTTCTGAGATGTAGAGAGGTGCAAGTCCATTCAGAGCTTTGAAAACAAACAGGAGCAGCTTGAACTGTATCCTGAACTGAACCGGGAGCCAGTGTAGAGAGGACAGGACAGGAGTGATGTGTTCATATTTTCGTGTGTTGGTCAAAAAGCGCGCGGCAGAGTTCTGTACAAGCTGTAAACGGGAGATGGAGGATTGATTAATACCAACATACAAAGCATTACAATAGTCAAGTCTGGAGGTCACAAAGGCATGGATGGCCTTCTCCAGATCACCACGGCTGAGAAATGACTTGACTTTGGAGAGCAGTCGGAGCTGAAAGAAGCTGGTCTTGACAACAGAACTGATCTGTTTATCAAACTTTAAGTTGGAGTCAAGCTGCACTCCAAGATTTCTGACCACCGGGTTGAAGTGGGGGAGGGGAAAACCAACACTGGGACTGGGAAGGATGTTGTTGGTGTCACCAGGAGCACTAAATAAAATGCATTCAGTTTTATCTGTGTTTAGGTGGAGGAAGTTTTGAGAGAGCCAGTGCTTAATGTCATTTAAGCAGTTGACAAGAGTGTTTGAACTGGGTGAGGGGTTGGGAGTGACTGGCAGATAGATTTGTAAATCGTCTGCATACATGTGAAAAGACAGGTTATGACGTGCAATGATTGATCCTAATGGCAGCATGTAAAGAGAGAAAAGGACTGGCCCTAGAATAGATCCCTGTGGTACGCCAGAGGTCAGAGGGGTTGATGAAGAGGATATATCTGTAATAGAGGCTTCTTTCACGTTTTAGGTCAAGGGTGAAATTGTTTTTGGTAAGGGTCCAGAGGAGGTGGGGAGCACTCATTGGTGGGTGAAATGGATAGCAATTCAACAGAGCTAAATAACAAATAAAAATCTGAAGCTCCTATGTTGAATAGTTTTTGAGTTATAACTATTTTTGTATGTCTAGACCCCACTTTTTAGATAGAGCTCCCTTGTCAAATATGGGGTCTAACGTTTAACTGTTTGCTGATGCAGTGTTAGTCAGACACATCTACATTCCTATCAAATTTCAGACTGATCGGTGCAACAGTTTATGTCCTATGGTTAACAACAAAAATGAATGAATGAATGAATGAATGAATGAATGATTGACCTCTGTCAGTGTGCCCCAGGGCAGCTGTGGCTACTATGTAGTTTACCATCATCAGTATGTGAATGTGAGTGTGAATGGGTGAATGTCTGTAAGTGTAAAGCGCCTTGGGGTCCGGAGGGACTTGATAAGGCGCTCTATAAGTTCAGTCCATTTACCATTTACCATGAATAAATGAATGAATGGACGGATGTACAAATAAACAAACAAATGAACAAATGAATCAATAGTAGCAGGGGTCATAATAATATATAATAAAAAGTAATCCAAAAATTCCATTTAGGTGACTTCTGAGTTTTGCATTAGGCTTTGCATTTGTGGGGATCATTTATGTTATCGCTATCTAGTAGGGATGGGCGATATGGACTAAAAAAATTATCACAATAATTGCTAGGTTTTATCATGATAACAATAAGTGACGATAAAAAATACATACTAATCTTTTGTTTGTTTTGTTTTATAAATCTATCACTACATTCTGTCTTGAGAGCCCTAAAATAACACTAGAAGCCACTAAACTACAGTAAGTTCAAGTAGTACACCACCTGTGTTGCAAAGCTGACAGTGATACCCATCAAACAAGTCTGAAATATGCGAACAAACAACATTTATTCAAGCAAAAATAAATAACAGTAGAAAAACTGTAACTACAACCTGATAAAATTATTTTTTATCATTTAAAACGGAAATACTTTTTGTGTAAGAATGCAGAAATAAGGCTGGCAGAAAAATCTGCCTATGCTCACACCTTCAAAACTAACTTAGCTTGCAAAAATAAAGTAGAACAACTGTAAGATACAACCTGATTATAAAAACACCAAAAACAAACATGTAAAACTGAAATACTTTTTGTGCAAGAATGCAGAAATAAGGCTGACAGGAAAATCTGCCCATGCTCACACCTTCAAAACTAACTTAACTTGTAAAAATAAAGTAGAACAACTGTAAATACAACCAGATAAAAAAAAAAGACCAAAAACAAACATGTGTAAGGGTCACCTCGAGTGAATTAATCAAGGAAATCATTTTGGACCTCAGACCTCTGATGGGCCTTTAAAGGGACAAAAACTTTGTTCCACTCAGAACTGAAATTAGGCCACCTCAGGTCACCTTAACCTTTCAAAGAGACATTCTCTTTTTCTTTATCAGATAATAAACAGAAGAATCTTCTTTTTATTTGATTTATTGTTCTCTTAACTGAGAGTTGTTACACATTTTGATAATCAGAATGTTTATCAAAGTTACAGGAGGAGGGAGGACAGATCTATTTTCTCCTTCAATATGATTTTAGCCATGTATGGATTTTCTGTGTAAAAATCTCATTTAACTAAACTAATCTTTATAGTTTAAAGATGATAAAACATCATTGTTTTACTTGTCTGAATCATATTTGCAAATGTTTTGAATTTGAAGCAATTCATTTTTTCAGTTATGTTTTAAACAAGTTCTCATCAGATAATAATTGAATGGGTCATGAAATGTTCTTGTTTCTGAACCACACAGAAGCAGTAATCTTGTTTAGTTTCAGAGGGGACGGCAAGTCTATGAAATAACACTTTCCTTGATATCTCTTCCTTTTCTAATCTTATCTTTCAAGGCAGAATTAGGAACACTAAGCTCTTGTAGTACTAACAGTTTTGCCGCACTCAGGAGAGTAGTGACAGACCTCCCTTCAGTACACAGCTGGTTCTCTCCGGGAACCAAAAGCTGAAACTGTCAGTTTTCAATCCCTTATCGCCAACGGGAAAATCGTAGAGTCAGAATGACCAACGCCTGGTTGGTCCAACTCAAAAACCTTTCTGTCGAAGGTTTTATTCTGAAACTGGGTCCAGCTGACTCTCGCCTTCTCACTACGGCTGACGCGGACAAACGCTGATCCAAACTACATGCCTCCAGGGTCCTCTGTGTGATGGCCTCGAGCAGGACTTTCTGTCAGAGACCCTTAATTCCTGGACAGCTGACCGACAGTCATCTTTCAAGGTAAAACTGGCTGTGTTACTGATCGTTATCTGGCTGACACCGAGTGGAGAACGCAGTGTTTTTCTGGTTAAACCTAGCCTGGTTAAAACCAGACCCTTGTCCTTCACTTCGCTTCGGACTAGGGTCTGGACTTTCTGTTATAGAGAAACAATTCTTGCTGGAGGCGTGGCCTCTGCTGATGGCTGCTCCCCCGTGGTTTGCTGAACTTGACTTCAGCTCCGCCTCCTACTGAATTTTCTCTCGCTGCCGTTGCATATGCTATGTTTATATGTTAATAAAAAAATAATAAAACCATGGATCGCTGGTCCAACACACCAGAAGACTAGAAAATCTGATGGGACTCGGGCAGCAACGAACACGAGTTTAATTAATAATAATAATAATAATGAATTCAATTTATAACGTACTTTTCATTAATGAAAATCTCAAAGTGCTACAAGGAGCAACAGAATTAAATGTCAATAAAACAAATAATAAAACAATTAAAATCAATAACAATATCAGCTAAGATCAAAAGTAGAATCATGAGGAGGTAGAGTATGCTTGGTCGAAAAGAAAGGTCTTCAAGCCGCTCTTAAAGTCAACCACAGACTGTGGGGCTCTTAGACAGTCAGGAAGAGAGTTCCACAGGCGGGGGGCAGCCACACTGAAAGCCCGGTCTCCCATGGTCCTTAATTTGGTTCTCGGAATGTGAAGGAGATTGCTGTTCTGTGACCGCAGCGAGCGGGTGGATGAGTATGGAATAAGAATATCCTTCAGATAATCTGGTGAAGTTCCGTGTAAGCATTGATGTGTAATGAGAGCAGTTTTGTACTGAATTCTGTAGGCGACAGGAAGCCAATGAAGGTTATGGAGAATGGGTGTAATATGTTCAAATTTACGAACTCTCAACAAGATCCTTGCTGCACTGTTTTGAATATATTGAAGTTTCTGAAGGTTTTTGCCAGGGATTCCAATAAACAGGGAGTTGCAGTAGTCGAGCCTGGAGGAGACAAAAGCATGGACGAGCTTCTCAGCATCGGAAAAAGTTAGGGATGGGCGAAGTCTGGAGATGTTTCGAAGATGGAAGAAGCAAGTTTTAAACAGATGCTTAATGTGATTTTCAAATGTAAGATTGGAGTCCATTTTTATTCCAAGATTAGTAACAGAGGTGGAGAGGGGGATGTCTTGTCCAGAAAAGGAAAGTGTTGTTATAGGAGATGTTTGTACCTGGTGAGGGGTGCCAATCAGTATGGCCTCAGTCTTGGAGCAGTTTAATTGAAGAAAGTTCTGATTCATCCATGCCCTAATTGCCTCCAGGCAGGCAGAGAGGGCAGTGAGTGAAGATGGAGATGACAAGGTGGAAGATGAGGATGCTCCAGTCCTGATGTAAAGCTGTGTATCGTCGGCATAACAGTGAAAAGAAATGTTGAACTGATTAATAATTTGACCTAAAGGCAGCATGTAAAGGGAAAACAGCAGGGGCCCCAGAACCGACCCCTGAGGGACACCACAGGAGACACAAACTGTCTGGGACGTGGCGTTGCCAAGACTAACACATTCCAGCCTATTGGAGAGGAAAGATTTGAACCAGTCCAGGACTGTGTCGCAGAGACCGACCTCCACATGAAGACGGTGGAGGAGGATATTATGGTCCACAGTGTCGAAAGCTGCAGTGAGGTCAAGGAGGACAAGGATGGAGGGAGAGCCAGTGTCAGCAGCCAAGAGGACATCATTGGTAACCCTCAGCAATGCAGTCTCTGTACTGTGAGCTGCCCTAAATCCAGACTAATTCTCTCGTGACAACCTGAACCATCAGCGGAGGGAGAGGAGGAGGAGGGAGCGAGCGATAACTTGACTTTTGGCAAAAAACAAACAAAAGAAAACTCCAGATAAGGGATTAAGAAAGGTAGATTAATACATTTGTGTCACATATAAAACAGTCCTGCATCTTTTTGCATCGCTTTGAATGAGAACATGCGAATGCTCGTTGGCTGCGCGCTCCCCGTGGTCTTCTGAACTTGACTTCAGCTCCGCCTCCTGCTGAATTTTCTCTCGCTGCCTTTGGATATTCTGTGTTTATATGTTAATAAAACGTTCTAATAAAATAAAATGAAACCATGGATCGCTGGTCTAACACGCCAGAAGACCAGGAAATCTGATGGGACTCTTTAATTCTCTCGTGACAACCTCAGTCATTTCCTTGTTCATTTCACTCAGCAGAGGGAGAGGAGGAGGAGGAGGGAGCGAAAACTTGACTTTTGGCAAAAAAACAAAAGAAAACTCCAGATCAGGGATTAAGAAGGGGAAATTAATACATTTTGAGGCTAGACTGTATAAATAAAGGTTGAATGAAAAATATAAAACAGTCCTGCATCGCTTTGCATCGCTTTTAATGAGAACATGCGGCTGCTCGCTGGCTACGGGCTGGGACAGGTGGGGGCGTGGGTTAGGGGACAAAAACCGCCCCTTCTTTTCTCTGATTGGTCAGGTCCAAAATCTACCGGAGAAATCGTTGTCTATGGGAGAAGTCCCAGACTGTGCAGTGAAGGGAAATGAGAATTGAGCGGAGCTGTGCAGGAAGGCGAGGGCCAGGCTAGGTTAAACCCACAATTTTTAAGTAAAGGCAGGAATTAACATCTCACTTCCTCCTTTTCTTAAAAGCCTATCTTGCTAACCCTTTAAGTTATTCGCCTCAAATGTCTGGTATTAAACATCTAAACTTGACGTGTGTGTTCTATTTAAGTGCATAAAATTGACAATTAAGAAGCTTGAAATGCTTATTGTTTGTTCTAAACTTTTATAGGAAATTAATTGCTCACAACCAAGTTGGACTGTAGTGATTTATCTGATTTGTAAAATAAACGATCGTATTTATTTTGGATCAAATCAAATTCACTGACTCACGTAACTTATTGTGTTTTCATTCTCTTTGCACTGGCAAAATATTTAACAAGAAACAAAGAGATCCTTGCTAAAATAAATTCCTTATAACCTTGTTATAAGAGTGAAAGGCTGATCCCTTACACACGTAAAACTGAAATACTTTTTTGTACAAGAATGCAAAAATGAGGCTGTCAGGAACATTGAATATGCTTTACACTTTGAGATTTGTGGTCAAAAAGACCAGCATATTAACTGTGGTTGGTTTCAGAAGAGACCGTTGGCAGGTTACCACATTTCCTCCAGCACTGACGACCCTTTCTGAGGCTGTACTTGTTGCAGGGATGCAGTGGTACTTCTTCGCTAACTGACTAATCAGAGGGAAATTCACCTCATGCACTTTCCACCATATAAGTGGATCACTCTCACCGTCTGCCAGTTGGCCAAGTAAATAACTTAGTTCGGCTTCAACTCTGTCAATGTAAGAATCACTTGTGGAGACTTCAGCAACAGCTGCTTGTTTGAGAAAGTTTCCAAGACTCTTCTTCCATTTCTTTCTCTGTCGTTTGTCCTCCGTTTCTTGACCCGGGCCTATTTCAGCTGACTGAGGTGATGTTTCACAGGTAGCAGCAACAGGACCACTTGGCATGACAGACACAGATTCCCCCTATGTGATGACTCTGGCTTTGATGACCTGGATCTATTCCTGACTCAGGTGCTGTGTGCAAAAGCGTGGATCCAGAAATGATGCCATATTGATCAGCTCCACAACAGCTGGGTCGTTGTATTTTGTTGTCAGATAGTCGGTGCGCGCAACACATGTCTGTTGCTGAAGCAAAAAAGCAACTTTTGACAGCTTCATTTGTAGCACATTATGGCACTTGTCATACATCTTAGGCAAGGCTGTTTTGGAAAAATGTTTCCTTGAAGGCATCTTGTATCGTGGGTCCATTTTGTGAATCATTCGCCTGAAAACACCTCCACAGTTTGGAGCGGCAACACATATTTAGCCAGGCAAAACTCAACGGACTCTGTTAATTCTTTCCACTTCTTGCTTTGGCTGTCATATGGCATGGAATGAACAAATGCATCGGCAAGTTTAGTTCTAGTTGTCGTTGGTTTCTTGACTGAGGCTTTGGAAGTCAGTGCTTCTGCTCGGGCTTCTGTTGCATCGTAGCATATCTTCTGGCTAGCATCATATTCCAGTTTGTGCTTGTGTTTCAGGTGGTGAAATAAATTTGTAGTGTTGGTGGTGGTCACCAGTGTTGGGAATGTTACTTCAAAAAAGTAATTAATTATAGTTACTAGTTACTTTGCCCAAAAAGTAACTGAGTTAGTAACTGAATTACTCACCTATAAAAGTAATTAGTTACCAGGGAAAATAACTATTGTTTGTTTGGTTGGTTTAAGTTTAGATATATCTACGAATTCTAAGTAGAAATAATTACAGCACCTCAACAGAACATGACTGGCTGACATACTATACTTCAAGTTTTTTCTTCATTGCAAAATACAGGTTAACAAAATAATATAACAATTGTGTTTTCAGCTCTATGTACACCCTATACTGTTCAAGTGTTTTCTTAGAAATAAAAGTAAACAGTTAAAATAAGTGCTTTGTAGTGTAAAATAAAATCAAACCCTCACACAACATGGTTCTTCATTTCATTCAAATTTATTTGATCAAGGACAGTACAATAAACAATGTTACATGTTAAAAACAAAGCAACAGTTGTCTTGCACAAAGGTTTTCTAGCCACAGGCTAATTTGCAAACCCAGTCCTTGGTTGGACTTTTCCATAAAAACAGCTAAAATAAAATTAAAATTTAATTAAGATTAAACAGTTCCCTATATAAAAACATCTAAAATAAAATAAAATTTTAATTAAGTTTAAATGGATTAAACAGTTCCCTCACACACACAGCTGCTCCTCTGTCCCCATAGGGTTCAGTGTTCACAGAGTTGGTTTTGTTTCAACCATTTTCTTCAAGAATTTTCTTAAAAACAAAAGAACCATTTTCACAATATGAAGTACTTTTAAAACAGTACTGAAAAGCTGAATTACCTGAGCAGTTGATGCTTCATCAGATCAGATTACGACGGACGTAGACGCTCCGGGACATAATGTACACTTCACATGCACGTTCTTGCCTTTTACCTCAAGGAGAGTAAAGTAATTTCTGTATTTCCACTTTGAAAACGCCAACTTTCCCTCCAGACTCGCCATTGCTGCCAGACTTCTGTTTCAGCAGCGTGTGAGCTGAACAACAAAACCGATTGGCTGACCTCTACCTGACACTCTACCTTAGCCAATCAGCATCACCCTTATTGTTTCGCCCCTCGCTCCCCTCTGCTCCCACGTCTATGCTCCTACCCTCCCTCCCCTCTGTGCCCTCACCCTCCACCCTCCTTCACCAAGGGGAAAAAACGTAAACAAACAGCACGAGAGCCTGCGCGCGGAAGACTGAAAGTAACGTACCCCCATTTAGTGTTTGTAACGGTAACGGCGTTGTAACAATAGACATAGTAACTACTTAGATTACCCGTTAATGAAAAAAAAGAACTCCGTTTGTAATGCCGTTTATTTGTAACTCCGTTATTCCCATCACTGGTGGTCACGTGATACGGAGAGAGTAGGAGCGCAGGAGTGGAGCTCCCGAGCTATTAACGCCTATTTTGGTATTTAAGATAGATTAAAGCAGAAAAAGACTACAAAAGTTAAGAGATATGTCATTGGGTGAACTTTGGGGAAAGTCACCAGAAAATAAGCGGAATATGCCAGCGAAAACTCGAGAAGAATCAACCGAGTCAAGACACCAGTAAGCCTCACACAATGACGGAGAGGGATGACGTGGACAGTCTGGTTGAAAGGATAAGTGAAAGCGTTATTGCTAAACTTAGCTCAAGTTTGGACACGAAACTCGATCAAATAGTGAAATCAGTCACCTCGGTGTGTGAAAATGTGAAAGTGATCGAGAAAAGAGTGGAAGACGCTGAGCAAAGAATATCCGACACAGAGGACACCGTGACGGAGTTACGAGCCAAATTGGACTGCACCGAGGAACAGCTGAGAGAAGTCATCATCAAGCTGGAGGACCGGCCTGACCGAGGCTTGTTTACATCCGTCTCCACAACTTTGTGGATAAACAGCTGATCATGCAGAAGGCACGAAACATGGGTGAAATTACTGTGTCCGGCAGCCGAATACACATCTTGAGGATTTCTCGCCTGCTGTGGAGGAGAGGAGGCGTGAGTTCACCGAGGTGAAAAGATCTCTTAGCGCGCTGGCTGTGCAGTACAGGATGCTTTTCCCCACCACGCTACGCATCTCGCACAATAATAAAGTTCATCTCTTTAAAACTGTACCAGAAGCTCAAAAGTACGTGGATGAGATGCAGAAAACTGGATCATGAAGGACAAGGACATATACCGGTACTTTTTTCTGTTCTATGTTGACAGCTTTTGGTGTGACCTGAGGTAACAAAATTATTTTGCACAGCTTAACAAATTAAATAAATTGAGGCTGTTTAATTTTCTGCTTTAAAAAAAATATATTAAAAAATTGTGTTAATATGCAAATGCGGGATCTCTGGCTCTTCCTACTGGAGCTGATGCCGGAGGAGGGAAGTTTTCACATGTACCCCAAAGTTGAGTTACTTGTACCGCAGGTCTGTGTGTTATTTATGTTGGTATTCTTTTGTTTTTGTTTTTTTATGTATAAGTTTAGAGGTTGTTAAAAAAGAGAGGTTGCACCCCACTAAATGTAATCTATGGACGGATGAAATAATCTTTGCTATTATAAAAATGGGAGCAGAAATAGTTAACAATCAGATATGAACAACATTAAATTCTGCACTTTTAATGTCAAGGGGATACATCACCCAATAAAACGGAAGAAAATATTAAGCTTTCTAAAAAAAGACAAGATACAAATTGCATTTCTTCAGGAAACCCATCTGGTGGATAAAGAGCACTTGAAACTCAAGCGAGAATGGGTAGGCCAGGTCTTTTATTCCTCCTTCTCCTCTAACAGCAGAGGGGTAGCCATTTTAATACATAGAGCAGTACCCTTTGTACCTGAGTCTTACAAACAGGACTCAGAAGGCAGATACATCCTTGTTCAAGGGTCCCTCTGGGGTACATCTATTACAATGATGAATATCTATGCTCCTAACCCACCGCCCCCATCATTCTGGACAGAGATAGCAGCTGAACTGGAGGAATATAAGAGCCCTCTAACGGTGTTGGGCGGTGATTTCAATTGTTGTTTAAATGAAAAGAAGGACAGGTCCACAGTAATAGCACAGAGAAAATCTAGTACAGGGACGCCACTGATGAAAATGTTAAATTATACATCACTGACAGATGTATGGAGAACCCTAAATCCACTAGATAGGGATTTTACTTTCTATTCTAACCCACACAATTCCTATTCAAGAATAGATTTTTTCTTTATACCTCCTCAGATTATGGGACAAGTTACTACATGCTCTATAGGGTCAATCCATATCAGTGACCATGCCCCAGTTTATATGCAATTATCAATTACTGATACTACAGCTGATAAACCAAAGTGGCGCTTCCCGTCATATTTACTTAATGATAAAAAATTTAAGGAGAAAATGGAAGTGGAAATAAAACAATTTTTTGAAATAAATGATATTAATGACACAAGTCCAGAGTTTCTCTGGGAAGCTACAAAAGGCTTATTTAAGAGGGTTCACAATTTCATATATGGCACATCATAAGAAAACACTACAGATGAAACAAAACAGATTGGAGATGGACCTAAAGCAGGCAGAAGCTATTCATAAATCCCAACCTACTAAAGTAAATCGAAGGTCAAAAGGTCAAAAGGTCAAGGAAAATGAGTTTGGACCCCAAACGCACAGCACGCAGTCAGGGTGACACGCTGATCAAGACCTGTGAGTTTCAGCCCTTTGCGACATTCCTAAGTGCCCCAACCGGCCCTCCCACCTCTAAAGGTCAAAAGGTCAGGTCAATATATAAATGCCCTTAATTCATAGAGGGAAGCAGCTAGAGACACAAAATTTTCAGGGTTACATAGGTACTCTGAGATGAAGACACCCTGAAAATTTGAAGTAGTTTGGTTGTTTCTGGAGGAAGTAATGAATGATTATAAACTACGGCCTTCTGAGGCGTTAACGAGTGCATTTTGGCCCACAGCTTCGCGTAGGAAAATCGTACATAGTCATGCCAGTTACCATTGGAAAGATCTGCTCAAGGGCTATTCAGAGAGACCTGTCTCACCACTGTGGGTGCTTTCTGGGAGCCACAAAACACCAAAACGTGGTTAAACTCGCGGGGCCTCCTGAGCACGTGCACGTGCACGTACGTGCACAAAGTTCTGCATAACTCTTCCTTAGTACTGGCTCTATAATTCTACCAAGTTTGGAGTTGATGGCTTATTCCTAAAGGAAGATATGAATTTTTTTAATTGTTAGGGCTCGAATTTTGAATCAGCCCTTATCATGGAGAAAAAATGAGTGCAAATTGGGTCACAGCTTTGCCTACAAAGGTCGTACAAAGTCATCCGAGGTACCGTTGGAAAGATCTGCTCAAGGGCTATTCAGAGAGCCCTGTCTCACCACTGTGGGTGCTTCCTGAGACCCTCAAAACCCCGAAATATGGTTAAAATCGCGGGGCCTCCTGCGCGCGTGCACGTGCACGTACGTGCACAGAATTCTGCATAACTCTTCCTTAGTACTGGCTCTATAACTGTACCAAGTTTTAAGAAGATACCTTTATCCTAACGGAAGTTATGACGTTTTTTACCAGTAGGCCTCAAATTTTTCATGAGGCGTTATTATAGAGAAAAAAATGAGTGCAAATTGGGTCACAGATTTGCCTAGGAAGGTCGTACAAAGTCATGCAAGGTACCGTTTGAAAGATCTGCTCAAGGGCTATTCAGAGAGACCTGTCTCACCACTGTGGGTGCTTCCTGAGACCCTCAAAACCCCGAAATGTGGTTAAACTCGCGGGGCCTCCTGCGCGCGTGCACGTGCACGTACGTGAACAAAATTCTGGATAACTCTTCCTTAGTACTGGCTCTATAACTGTACCAAGTTTTAAGAAGATACCTTTATCCTAAAGGGAGTTATGGATTTTTGAAACTTTTGAGGCCTTCTCTGGGAGTTGTGACAAGTGCCTTTCGCCTCACAGCTTCTCTTAGGAACCACCTACGAGGATGATCTTGATACCGACGTAAAGCTCTGATTAATACAAGTCCAACGAGCTCCCTCTCATTTCTGTACGTGCTTGCCATGACACCCGGCTTGCCGTAATTCACGGCCTCCATTGACTTAACATGTCTAATGTACGTGGTTACCGTGCACGCTGTGGTCAACGCACGGACACGAAACTGTGCACGCACCTTCAGGTGGTCATACTTAACATGTCCTGTGAATTTTAAGTAGTTAGCTTAATCCTGAAGAAAACTGAGTATAAGTCCTTATAGATTGGAAAATATGGTAATTGCGAACGAGCTCCTTAAGGTCAGATCTCGGCTTCCGAGGCACGTAGAAAGACGCGGCAGACGCCGATGGATTCGTCTAGAGTCCACGAACAACATGTTCTGATTTTGTGCACGTACGTGCACGGACGACCTCGTTTAGGGGGTTAACGAGCGCCTCGTCGGACACCAGGGGACAATTGTCCACAAGTCCCCAGCCGTTGGGCGTAGAGACCCCAAAATCGCAGTGTGGGATGCTGGAGAGACCCCGAATAAGAATCTGGTGTCATTTCATACCCAGCGGTTTTAGAAAAAAAAAATGTCCTCAAAACCCACCCAAAAGATGCTCTTAAGTACTAAAGACCTACAAAGCACTTTGAATGAAAATTTGGGAGCCGATCTGGGCAATCTTGATGCCGTTGGAAAGGTCTTTTTAAGACGAAGAGAATGAGCCCAAGCTTGTCTTGATGACCCCTTCCTCTGCCCCACAATTAACCCTCAAAATTGGAGCTGTAGGTCCATTGACTTACATTGCCCATTGACTTACATTGCGTTTAAGTCTGTGTTCATCGGGCTGCCACGGGCCACAGGAATTGACCAGAGCCACAAAACTATAGAAATGGGTAGAAACAGTTGTGCTTGAGAGATCCTGTGAATTTGGTGGTGCTAGATCAAAGTTAAGGTACCTTAATTAACTTTTGAACAAGAGGAGGCCTGTGGACAATTCCCGCCCTTTTTTTTTACACATTCTGCAGCCTGTATCTCCAAGTAGGAAGCAAGGAACTGGACCAAATTTGCTGGAGATGTAGAACAGGATAGGCCGCATCTACCCTAAAAATTTGGGCTTCCTACGAGCACCGTAAGACCCCCAAACGGCCCCGCAAAGGCCGGTCAGGTGTATTTTTTGTGAAAAATAGTGTTGCAGAAAAAAAATCATAACTCAGGATCCCAAAGTCCTGAAGTCTCCAGATTTGAATCACATGTACAAGGAGTAAGCCCTAAAAGAGTGTGAGAATTTTGTGTACATACGTGCACGGGAAGGGGTCCAAATTTACAAAATATGTTCAGAAAGTGCAGTTTTTTGGGGCCAAAACTGTTTAAGTTCCTAACTCGGGGCCAAAAGGGTTTAGGGACCCCAGATTTGAGGTGTCAACATTGGGGGGAGGGCAGAACACATCCATCTTGTCAATTTTTTCATAACTGTTTTTTCATGATTCCAACGTTGGGTCACGAATGGGGTAAGGTTCGGATTCCGACAGAGTGTTTTGCAAGGTTCTGATGACTATCCCAATTCATTTTTTTTAGAGAGGTGTTAGGAGGCTAATTTTTGAGTATGTTGTTCTCGGGCTCAAGCCGAACGTGTGGGACTTGGTCCCGTGCGCCTCGGGCCCCTGGGTCCCCCGTAGCGGCCCCCCAAAAGCTGGAGAAACCCTAAAAATCTAGGGTTGACATTTTTTGAACCGTCGGTCCGATTTCCACCAAACATACATGGATCTTCACGTCTCGGGGCCCTGATTAACCATTTGAGGGCAGACCCTGTGATGCCCACCCACTGCTCCAGCCTAGAAGTGAGGATGTTGTGGTCGATGGTGTCAAAGGCCGATGTAAGGTCCAATAAGACAAGCAACACAGAATCACTTGCATCTGTGGCTGTAAAAATGTCATTAACCCTAGATGCTCAAAATCTCTTAAACTAAAAGTTTTTGCTCTTCCATATTCCAGGTATTCCTCATGAAACATGTTTGTGACTTCAAGCCATTTGAATTTTTTTAAATGTTTTTATACATTTTCAGAAATTGCAGTTTTTGTGTCACTACCCCAGTTTTGCATGAGTTGGGTCAAAAATGACCCCAAGCATTTCCAGTTTTGCATGAGTTGGGTCAAAAATGACCCCAAGCATTTCCTATAGAATCTCAAGGGTTTGCTTTGGGAACCTTTGATTCTTACCAACTGTGACTGTCAAGATACATTTTGTGTCTCATTTACACATCTGATACCTGCAGTCTCACCACTAGGAGGTCAGTTTGACACAGCAGCATACATGTAAAGTATTCTCTTCATTTACCAACTCCATGACTTTACTGATAGAATATCCTGTTGGTCAACAAAGTAGACACTCTTAGCTAACTACAAAATAATGTTAGTACTTAAGCTAGCTAACATTACACTAGCTTAGTAAGCCAGCTGATATTACTGGATTTGTTGGGTAGAAACTCACTGTATTCATAATTCCTTGTAACAAATGCAAACCTGTTGGATAACCTATTATATATTATTATATATATTATATTATATACATATTGTTTAAAAAATCTGTATGCCTCTTTTATGATTGTCTATTGTTGTTGCTGTTGTCCATTGTTGTCATAGTCCTTTGTTGAAACCAGGTCTCATGTTTGTCTGTTTTATGTTTTCTCATCTTAACTATCATGGCCATTTGGAGGACAGCGATACCCGAAGACCTTGCTCGAGATATGATCCTGAACGGATGGGATGAAGAACCCATCAGTGGTACTGACTCGGGATCTGGCATCTTGAATGTAGAGGATACAGATTATTGTCCACCTGGACATGTCAGGCTGTCTGGAAACCAACCTGCCTCTGCTGAACAAGATCAGTCAGACACGGAGGAGTCCTCTGAGTCCTCCAAAGAGGGAATGGATGTTGTGTCCAACAGAATGAGCCACAAGGGCTCTTACTAGGCAGAGTTATCTCCCACTCAGGCTAAAACACCAAGCCAGAATTTACTGAGAAGTCAGTCAGGGTCTGCACCTGGGTTTAGCACCATCTCTCAGCATGAAAGCTGTTTATCACTGATAGTATATTAGAAGGGCAGCACGGTGGCACAACTGGTGGAGCTGCTGCCTCTCAGCAAGCAGGTCCTAGGTTAAAATCCCGGTCCGAGGGCCTTCCTGGGTGGAGTTTGCATGTTCTCTCCTTGCATGCGTGGGTTTCCTCCGGGTACTCTGGTTTTCTCCCACAGATCAAAAACATGCATGTTAGGCTGATTGGTAACTCTGAATTGTCTCTAGGTGTGAGTGAGAGAGTGAATGGTTGTTTGTCTCTATGTGGCCCTGTGATGGACTTGCGACCTGTCCAGGGTGTACCCCGCCCCTCGCACAGTGATTGCTGGACATGGGCACTGGCGACCCCGTGATCCAAAAATGGAAGAAGCGGGTAAAAGATAATGGATGGATGGATAGTATATTAGAAGAGGTGTTGACATGAACAAACATGGAGGGAAGAAGAGTCATAACAAGCAGAGGAAAAGAGTGGAAAAATCTAAGCAAACAGGAGCTCATGGCCTTCATTGGAGTGACCATTCTTGCAGGAAGTGAGAAGAACTGGAATGTACCAATATGTGTGCTCTTTGGGAGTCTTCTACACAACCCAAGGTACCCTGAACCTACCAACCTACATCACTGAAACAACTGGAAGATGTGGAGTGACAAAAGTTGCAAACAAGTACAGGAGAGAGACACAGAGGGCCAACAGAAGAGAGAGGTGCCAGATGTGTCCAAGAAACAAAAATAGCAAAGCCACCATTTGGTGCAGGAAATGCAGTACTACAGTGTGCAATGGTCACAACCAAAAGCAAATAGTTTGTGACAACTTCACACAGTGAATAGAGAAAATATGTTTGTGTGGGCACATGTGAGTGTACAATGTTCTGGTTGTATGCTCATTCTCTTTTTTGTCCTTCAGACAGATGGACATTCTAGTAATAATTTTTGAAGATTTTTGATGTTATTTCGTGTGAAAATTTGTTATAAAAAGTTAAGAATAAACATATTAAATGTAAAATCAGTCTTTTGTTGACCAAAATATAATAACAAAATATAATAAATATAACTGCCTTTAACCAAAATTAAAGACACAATTTAAATTCATTGCAAAAACCCATTGATTCTAATTGGGGTCATTTTTGACCCCACTCATGGAAGAATGTAGGTATTGGTCGTTCATGCATCTAAGGGTTAAAGACCTTCAGTAGAGCAGTTTCAGTGCTATGGAGAGATTTGAAGCCGGATTGAAACAACTCTGGGATGGTGTGGTCGTCCAGGAAACATTTCAACTGAGACTCAACAATTTTTTCCAGTAGTTTGGAAATGAATGGGAGTCTGGAGACAGGCCGGAAGTTGGACACCACCGAGGGGTCAAGGTTAGGTTTTTTCAGTAGAGGCTGGACAGCAGCATGTTAAAAAGTTTTTGGGACCACACCTGAGCATAAACTGCTGTTCACAATAGTGAGAATAGAAGGACCCAGTGTAGGGAAAACCTCCTTTAGTAGTCGAGGGGGAACCACATCAGAGGGGGAGCCAGACGGCTTCGTGCTGCACATGACCTGCTCCAATGTGGACCGAGTGATGGGCTCAAATTGGTCAAACACAGCTACACACTGAGATGGGATGAATGGAACATGAGCTGGTGGAGAAATGAGTGCCCGGGTGTTCGCAACTTTTTCTAAAAAGAAATGATGGAATTTTTCACACAGTTCAGATGAGGCTTCCAGAGGTGAAGGCTCACTGAGGTGCAGAACTGTGTTCAGGGTGGAGAAAAGAACTCGGGGGTTGTGGTGTTGTGTCCTTGGGCAAGACACTTAACCCTGAGTTGCTCCCGGTAGGACTGGAAAGCACCTTGCATGGTAGTCTGCCGCCACCGGTTTATGAATGTGTGTAGCATTCAATATATGTGTAGCACTTTGAGATTTTCAGTAATGAAAAGTGCGTTATAAATTGAATTAATTATTATTATTAATTGTGGGAGTTGGAGACAATTATGTCAGAAAAGAATTTGGATTTAGCAGCTTTAACAGTTTTCTGATAGTGACGCCAGCTCTGCCTTAATATCTGAAACAAAACCTGCAGCTTGTCTTTCCTCCACTTTCGTTCAAATCTGCGACACTGCTGTCTAGCGGCTCGAGCGACGTCATTTAGCCACGGCTCGGATCTAAGTTTAGTTTTTCGGGTTTTCAGGGAAGAAATACAGTCCAGAACATTTAAACAGATGGAGTCAAACTGAGAGATTAACTCCTCTGTGGCTGTGAAGTCTGGAGATGTTTCGAAGATGGAAGAAGCAGGTTTTAAACAGATGCTTAATGTGATTTTCAAATGTAAGATGAGAGTCCATTTTTATTCCAAGATTTGTAACAGAGGTGGAGAGGGGGATGTCTTGACCAGAGAAGGAGATTGTTGTTAAAGTTGATGTTTGTATCTGGTGAGGGGTGCCAATCAATATGGCCTCAGTCTTCGAGCAGTTTAATTGAAGAAAGTTCTGATTCATCCATGCCTTTATTTCCTCCAGGCAGGCAGAGAGAACAGTGAGTGAAGACGGAGATAGGGATGATGATGATGTTCCAGTCCTGATGTAAAGCTGTGTGTCGTCG
>JBBPBX010064912.1:0-20109 GCA_038048925.1 Garcialebias charrua | reverse complement strand
TTTGTTGCAGCTGTGGTTGTTTTAAATGGCTTTATAAATAAAGTATAATTATTAATATTATTAATACAGTGAGGGATCAGACAAAGTGCAGCCCAAAAACCCCTATGATGAGTACAATTAATGGACTAAGTTTTCCCTCGCCCGGACGCGGGTCACCGGGGCCCCACTCTGGAGCCAGGCCCGGAGGTGGGGCACGCTGGCGAGCGCCTGGTGGCCGGGCTTTTACCCATGGAGCCCGGCCGGGCACAGCCCGAAGAGGAGACGTGGGTCCCCCTTCCCATGGGCTCACCACCTGTGGGAGGGGCCAAAGGGGTCGGGTGCAATGTGAGATGGGTGGCGGCCGAGGGCGGGGACCCTGGCGGTCTGATCCTCGGCTACAGAAGCTGGCCATTGGGACATGGAATGTCACCTCTCTGGTGGGGAAGGAGCCTGAGCTAGTGTGTGAGGTTGAGAGGTTCCGACTAGAAATAGTCGGACTCACCTCAACGCATGGCTCTGGCTCTGGAACCAGTTTCCTTGAGAGGGGTTGGACACTCTTCCACTCTGGAGTTGCCCCTGGTGAGAGGCGCCGAGCAGGAGTGGGCATACTGGTTGCCCCCCATCTTGGTGCCTGTACGTTGGGGTTCACCCCGGTGAACGAGAGGGTAGCCTCCCTTCGCCTACGTGTGGGGGGACGGGCTCTGACTGTTGTTTGTGCCTATGCACCAAACGGCAGCTCAGACTACCCACCCTTTTTGGAGTCCTTGGAGGGGGTATTGGAGAGTGCGCCTCCTGGGGACTCCCTTGTTCTACTGGGGGACTTCAACGCTCACGTGGGCAATGACAGTGAGACCTGGAGGGGTGTGGTTGGGAGGAACGGCCCCCCTGATCTGAACCAGAGTGGTGTTCTGTTATTGGACTTCTGTGCTCGTCATGGATTGTCCATAACGAACACCATGTTTAAGCATAAGGGTGTCCATATGTGCTCTTGGCACCAGGACACCCTAGGTCGCAGTTCGATGATCGACTTTGTTGTCGTCTCATCTGATCTGCGGCCGCATGTCTTGGACACTCGGGTGAGGAGAGGGGCGGAGCTGTCTACTGACCACTACCTGGTGGTGAGTTGGCTCCGATGGTGGGGGAGGATGCCGGTCAGACCTGGCAGACCCAAACGTATCGTGAGGGTCTGCTGGGAACGTCTGGCAGAGTCTCCCGTAAGACGGAGCTTTAACTCCCACCTCCGGGAGAGCTTTGAACACGTTCCGAGGGAGGCGGGGGACATGGAGTCCGAGTGGGCCGTGTTCCGCGCCTCTATTGTCGAGGCAGCTTATCGGAGCTGTGGCCGCAAGGTTGTTGGTGCCTGTCGAGGTGGCAACCCTCGAACCCGGTGGTGGACACCGGCAGTGAGGGATGCTGTCAGGCTGAAGAAGGAGTCCTATTGGGCCTTTTTGGCTTGTGGGACCCCGGAAGCAGCTGATAGGTACCGGCAGTCCAAGCGGCATGCGGCTCGGGTGGTTGCTGAGGCAAAAACTCGGGCGTGGGAGGAGTTCGGAGAGGCCATGGAGAATGACTTCCGTACGGCTTCGAGGCGATTCTGGTCCACCATCCGGCGTCTCAGGGGGGGAAAGAGGTACGAGACCAACACCATTTATGGTGGAGGTGGCGTGCTGCTGACCTCAACTCGGGATGTTGTGAGTCGGTGGGCGGAATACTTCGAAGACCTCCTCAATCCTACTGGCACGTCTTCCACTGAGGAAGCAGAGCCTGGGGACTTTGGGTCGGGTTCTCCGATCTCTGGTGCTGAGGTCGCCGAGGTGGTTAAAAAGCTCCGCGGTGGCAAGGCTCCGGGGGTGGATGAGATTCGCCCGGAGTTCCTTAGGGCTCTGGATGTTGTAGGGTTGTGTTGGCTTACGCGACTCTGCAATATCGCGTGGACATCGGGGGCAGTTCCCTTGGATTGGCAGACTGGGGTGGTGGTTCCCCTATTTAAAAAGGGGGACCGTAGGGTGTGTTCCAACTATAGGGGGATCACACTCTTAAGCCTCCCTGGTAAGGTCTATTCAGGGGTTCTGGAGAGGAGGGTCCGTCGGATAGTCGAACCTCGGATTCAGGAGGAGCAGTGTGGTTTTCGTCCTGGTCGTGGAACACTGGACCAGCTCTACACCCTCAGCAGGGTCCTGGAGGGTGCGTGGGAGTTTGCCCAACCAGTTTACATGTGCTTTGTGGACTTGGAGAAGGCATTCGACCGCGTCCCTCGGGGGGTTCTGTGGGGGGTACTCCGGGAGTATGGGGTACCAGGCCCTTTGATATGGGCTGTTAGGTCCCTGTACGACCAGTGTCAGAGCTTGGTCCGCATTGCCAGTAGTACCGTATTCACCGGAGGAAAATACGCTCCGGTGTTTAATACGCTTTGTCCAATTATTAACAATAAACAAGAAAAAAACGTACACAATACGCCCCGGTGTTTAATACGCGTCATCACCACGCGACGCGTCAGCGCCTCATTTGCCCTAATCAAGATGGCGGCGACAGAAGCAAGCGAGTACGAAGATCTTCACAAGGAAACACGGTAAAACAATTATTTCTTTGCGAGAAAAAATATATTTCTTAGCTGACTTCATAGCAGACGTGCTTCTGAGCTTAACGAAATGTTCAAATCAGCTGGATTTTTTTTAAAAAGTTCGCCGAATTTTAGGCAGGCGCCAGGCGGGTCAAACCGGACGCTTTCTTTCTTTAAATTTAGCTAAATAAACGCTTAAAAATATATTTCTTAGCTGACTTAATAGTAGACGTACTCCTGAGTTTAACGAAATGTTCAAATCAGCTGGATTAAAAAAAAAAAGTTGCTGATTTTTATGCAGGCGCCAGGCGGGTCAAACCGGACGCTTTGTTTCTTTAAATTTAGCTAAATAAACGCTTAAAAATATATTTCTTACCTCACTATAGCAGACGGGCTCCTGAGCTGAACCAAATGTGAAATCAGCTGGATTTAAAAATCTGCGGTGTGGTTTATGAGTGGTATCTTGCAAACAAAAACAGCTACATCCACAGCAGGGAGCGGGCAGCGACAGAGTCATCAGTCCGACCAAAGGAGTCTTTTTTCGGACACAGCAAGTAGAAACTTCTGGAAGTGGCCCCTCTTCCTCTTCACTCTCTAGCCGTTTTCGCATTGGCCAGCCCTCAATGGCCCGGAGCTCCCCTGGGTGTCTCTGGGCCACCCGCGTTCATTACGCATTTGCCGCAAAGCCGCCTTGAAGTGGGTGGGCAGTTCTCTGGAAGTGGGTGGGGTGCTCTCTTCACGTGGGTGGAGTGTTCGTGTTTTAAGAGAGGAGACTCGGCAAAAAAAAAATTGTTAGCTGGATATATATATATTAGTGTTTCTGCGTTTAATTTTTGTTAATAACTGATCACAAATCAGCTTATGTTACAACGTAAATAACACGAAGCGCACACCCATTTCCGCCTTTCAGCGCGACCTGAATGTCATTAAACAGCATTAAACAATAACTAATATTGTCTAACTGTTGCGCGCAGCCAGGGTTTTAAAATATAACGAATAATCTCTAACTTTTACGTGCAGCTAAAATGTCAGGAGGAGTGATTGCTATATGGGCAAGTTAGACACCTGAAAAATCAGTCTGTTCGGATAGCTCAACGAGTTAATGCGTTATCGTTTTGACCGGGAGAAGTGGGTTCGCTTCCAGCCTGGGACAAAGTTATTTTACTTTTTTTTTCTTTTTATTCACATTTTCTTTTAAATAAAAAGGAGTTTGCAAACAAACTGAACACAGCAACTCAGACTGAGGAAGTCTTTCGGACGAAAGACGAAACGTTTCTACATTTTTTTTGCTTTGTTTTGTTTTATTTTTTGAATGTCCAGAGGACCAGACTTAGCTTTTTTAGATTTTTCTACCTGGATTATTGAGCATGCATCAGAGTATTTTGAACCACTTTGGCCAGGATTGCCTCAAACTTGTTAGAGAGTTTGAGAAAACAGCTAGGAAGAGGGCAGACTACAGGAACCACTTGCGATTCAACCTTAGATGCAGACAAAGTGGCATCATTCCCAAGAGCCTGGAACTGAAATCGTCGGTCAGCGGGGACCGAGCAAGCAAGATCCTTCAGAAGGCACAGACGCAGCTGCTGAATGAACGGGTAAGACAGACCAATTTTACTATTGAGGCCTTGAAGACCAAAGAAGAGCACATTAAACAAAAACTAACAACGTGCCTAGATCAGACCACACTTCAGCAAGTGATGGACTGTACAGATCAGGCACGCTTAGCACAGCATGCCAGGTCCAAGACTCGACAGCAAAACAAATTTAACTTACTGATAACTCGTCAACACCATCACAATTCCAATAACAACACGTTCAGTGTAAGGCAACACTTCACTACACAGCTACATGCCAGGGAGACAGAGACGTGGGTGAAGAATTTATCTGACAGACAGCTCACCCAGCCAGAGACAGAGATTCTTGCCAGGGGACTAAACTTTGCAGTGGCACCAAGTAGAATTCCTCTAGTAGAGATGATCACAGCCACTGAGTCAGCCATCCGTAACAACAAAATTAGAGAGTTTGAAGCAGAACAACTCAGAGTCAAAGTTTCAGCCTGTCTCAGTAATGCTAAACCACCACCTTCCAACATCAGTAGAGAAGAGAAAGATGCACTCAACACTCTTAGCAAGGACAAAAACATCATAATTCTCCCAGCAGACAAAGGAAGGTGCACAGTGATTTTGAACCAGAAAGACTATCATGAGAAAGTTATGTCACTCCTTAGTGACGTAACCACTTATGAACCGCTGAAAAGAGATCCAGGAAGTGGTTACAAGAAGAAGTTGATAGATTGCCTGAAAATTTTAAAGCAGGACAAGGCTATTGACAGTATTCTGTACCACAGACTGTACCCAGGGGAGGCCACACCCAGTCTGTATGGTTTACCCAAAATCCACAAACAAGGTGTACCTTTAAGACCAATTGTTAGCATGATTAACTCAGTCACTTACAATGTTTCCAAATATCTGGCATCTGTACTCATCCCTTTAGTTGGCAGCTCAGAACACCACATACAGAACACCATGGACTTTGTGGAGAAGGTGAAGGGTGTCATCATGGAGACTGATGAAACAATGGTCTCTTTTGATGTCACATCACTCTTTACATGTATTCCTGTTGATGAAGCAGTAGAGGTGGTCTGTTTAAGGTTAAAATCAGACACCACTCTGAACAGCAGGACCACACTTTCCACAGAGCAACTGTGTCAACTCTTGAAACTGTGCCTGCAGTCAACCTACTTCACATATGGGGAGCAATATTATAGGCAGAAACATGGGTGTGCTATGGGGTCGCCAGTTTCTCCTATTGTTGCCAACCTGTACATGGAGGAGGTAGAAAAGAAAGCCTTGACTTCCTTTTCAGGGAGACCACCAAGTCATTGGTTCAGGTATGTTGATGACACCTGGGTTAAAATTAAATCTCAGGAAGTCCAACATTTCACTGATCACATCAACTCTGTGGATAAATATATCAAGTTCACACGAGAAGATGTAAAAAATGGCAGGTTGGCTTTCTTGGACTGTGAGGTCTCAGTTTCTGATAGAGGAAATTTGCAAACTGATGTGTACCGCAAACCCACCCACACAGACCAGTATTTACAGTTCGACTCCCATCACCCTCTGGAGCACAAGTTAGGAGTCATCAGGACTCTGTATCACAGAGCAGACAGCGTCCCCACTAACTTAGGAGCCAGACAGAAGGAGAAATCACACACAAAACAGGCTCTAGGGAAATGTGGATATCCTAACTGGGCCTTCCTGAAAGCAGAGAAGAAACCCAAACAGGACTCCAGCCAGCCATCAGGTGAAAAGAAGGAACCCAGACCCAGACCAGTGGTCATTCCGTATGTTGCGGGAGTTTCAGAGACATTGAGACGTTTATTCTCTAAACACAACGTCCCAGTGGCTTTTAAACCCCAAAATACATTACGGCAAAGACTGGTTCATCCCAAAGATCCAGTCCCCCGGCACAAACAGAGTAATATTGTGTATGCTGTTCAGTGTCAGGAGGGCTGTGATCAGTCTTATATCGGGGAAACTAAACAGCCACTGGCCAAAAGGATGGCCCAGCACAGAAGATCAACATCATCAGGTCAGGACTCTGCAGTCTACACTCATCTCCACGCCAGCGGTCACTCTTTCAAGGATGAAGATGTTCACATCCTTGATAGAGAGGAACGATGGTTTGAGAGAGGAGTAAAGGAGGCCATCTTTGTGAAAAGAAACCGTCCATCATTAAACAGGGGTGGAGGCCTCCGGGTTCAACTGTCCCCCTCTTACAATGCTGTTATTGCTAGTATCACTCAGCCCTCTGTGAATAGCAAACAACCATCAGGGTGCTAATGATCCATTGTTAGGCTGATGGCCCTCCTTGATCATGTGAGCAACTGGTTTCAGGCTGTCATCAGCCAACTGGTTGTGCAACACTGTGGGAGGGTGCTATTTATAAGACTGAGCTGAACACAGCAACTCAGACTGAGGAAGTCTTTCGGACGAAAGACGAAACGTTTCTACATTTTTTTTGCTTTGTTTTGTTTTATTTTTTGAATGTCCAGAGGACCAGACTTAGCTTTTTTAGATTTTTCTACCTGGATTATTGAGCATGCATCAGAGTACTAATTCAGCTAACAATTGTTTTAGGGGTTTCTCGTTTCTGTAGTTAAATTTGAATGAAATTCAACCCTCGCGCTGAGGTTGTTTGAATGAGTCCCGCCCCTGCTGCAAACAACGAATCAAATGAGAGCTGAAACTAGCCCTGTCGGGCTCGGCCCGATAAGAACCACGGTGAAGATGGTTCCAGAACAAGGGTGGATCCCGGGCGGAAAAGGTAAATGCGAAGACGCCGAACCCGGGTTAGAAGCTGGGAGAGCCGGGGAGGGCCGGCCAATGCGTAAGCGGCTTCTGAGTCCTCTGCTGGCTGCTGCCTACAGCGCCCGTATAGCGGCCGAAACTGGTACTGCACCATTTTCGCCAAAAATGAAAAACGAAGAATCAGAGCGAAAAATGAGTCTAAAAATATGGGAAAAAATCCATAAATAATACTCTTCGGTGTTTAATACGCTGGACATTCAAATGAGCAAAAATACTGCGTATAATACACCGGCGAATACGGTAAGTCAGGCTCGTTTCCGGTGAGAGTTGGACTCCGCCAAGGTTGCCCTTTGTCACCGATTCTGTTCATAACTTTTATGGACAGAATTTCTAGGCGCAGCCAAGGTGTTGAGAGGATCCGTTTTGGTGGCCTTAGAATCGCTTCTCTGTTTTTTGCAGATGATGTGGTCCTATTGGCTTCATCAGATCGTGATCTACAGCTTTCACTGGAGCGGTTTGCAGCTGAATGTGATGCGGCCGGGATGAGGATCAGTTCCTCCAAATCCGAGGCCATGGTCTTGAGCCGGAAAAGGGTAGCATGCCCTCTCCGGGTCGGGGAGGAGGTCCTGCCCCAAGTGGAGGAGTTTAAGTATCTCGGGTCTTGTTCACGAATGAGGGAAAACTGGAGCGTGAGATCGATAGGCGGATAGGTGCAGCGTCCGCAGTGAAGCGGGCGCTGTACCGGTCTGTCGTGGTGAAGAGAGAGCTGAGTCAAAAGGCAAAGCTCTCAATTTACCGATCGATCTACGTTCCCACCCTCATCTATGGTCATGAGCTCTGGGTTATGACCGAAAGAACGAGATCTCGGATACAAGCGGCTGAAATGAGTTTTCTCCGCAGGGTGTCTGGACTCTCCCTTAGAGATAGGGTGAGAAGCTCAGTCATCCGGGAGGGACTCGGAGTAGAGCCGCTGCTTCTCCACATCGAGAGGAGCCAGTTGAGGTGGCTCGGGCATCTGGTTAGGATGCCTCCTGGACGCCTCCCTGGTGAGGTGTTCCGGGCATGTCCCACCGGGAGGAGACCCAGAGGAAGACCCAGGACACGCTGGAGGGACTATGTTTCTCGGCTGGCCTGGGAACGCCTTGGGATTCCCCCGGAGGAGCTGCTCCAAGTGGCTGGGGAGAGGGAAGTCTGGGCCTCCCTACTTAGGCTGCTACCCCCGCGACCCGACCCCGGATAAGCGGAAGAAGATGGATGGATGGATGGATGGATCAGGAGCATGCAGAAAGTAATCATTTGTTGTACAACTATAACTGATTCACTGTTGGATTCATCCCAATCCAAGATGGCCCCCTAAGCTAAATGACCTTAACCAACACAAATATGTCTCTAACAGTCTCATTGCTAAAAATTTGATGCATAGAGTAGCACTTTGGGCAGCATGGTGGCTCAAATGGTAAAGCTGTTGCCTCTTAGTGAGAAGGTCACCAGTTCAAATCCCGGTCCGGGGGCCTCTCTGAGTGGAGTTTGCATGTTCTCTCCGTGCATGTGTGGGTTTTCTCCAGGTACACCGGTTTTCTCCCACAGACCAAAAACATGCATGTTAGGCTGATTGGTAACTCTAATGCCCCTTTTCCACCACTATTACTTAGCCCCAACTCTGCTCAGCCCTGCTCAGATCAACTCTTTACACGTCGCATTTCCACCGCACTTCAGGACATGTTCTGGAGGTGTGTCCAGAATCCAAAATCCTGCTACTTTTAATGAACTTTAGTTTACCATTAAGAGTGAGAGTTCTGCGATGAGTTAAACTCAAAGCAGTCTGCTCCTCAGATAATTAATGTTAAATTATTATTTTTATATATGAATGTTTCTTTTAACTTATTTTATATATGAATATTTCTGTTCAGTGCCCTGATACGACTTCTGTTGTGACTTAGCGCTACTGTATATAACTAAACTGAATTTAATTAAATCTGATTAACCAGATTCTACAAAAACATATATATTTAAAATGCTGTATTATTCTTCATCATTTGATGTATTTGCACTCATTTTGTCTCTACTTTTATTGTTCAATTTAGATATGTGGTTTTGTTTCTTGTATACAGATTTTATTTTAGCTTTGGTTTAAAGTGTAATTCTTGTTTTGTGATTTGAACATCTGTGGGTTAGAATAGAGTTGAACTAAAGGCTGTATCTATTCTTTAAACCTATATGAGGGAAATATTCCTGCGAGATCCAATAATTTTGTATTTTTATTATTTTTCAGCTGAGTTAACTTTAATTAACAGATTATTTAATAAAGTCAAAGTGAAAACAGGATTTTATGATATAGCTGGCACTGTTTATTTATTTTTATTCTTCACTGATTAAAAAAAAACATATTTTTTTTATACATAAAATGTTTTTTTATTTTTTATTCCCACCCTCCGTCCTGGTCCTCCCGCCTGCCAGGGCTCAGAATTCAGCTTTTGTGAGCACACAAGTCTGGGGCTCGAGGTCCAGCCTCGCATGCTTCAATGGGTTGGCAGCTCGTATGATCCTCCAGGGTGACTAGCTCACTCACTCAAATTTTATTGGTCACCAAACACAAAAAGTGCCTGGACTTCAGCATTAAACACGGTGTTGTCATTATTGTTTTAAAAATCTTAAAAATAGATTGAGCAACTGCTCCGAGTTCCGAGAAATTGCAAATGGTGGATCGGTGAAGAGTCTCTGAGAGATATCCAGTGACTCCTCCCCCTGACCATTCAGTGACCGACAGTGTTCTGACGTCACGTTTATGTCCCGACTCAGCTCGAACGGTCCCACCAGAAAAGTAGGGACAAAAAAATAATAATAATAATAATAATTCATTCATTCAACCTTTATTTATACAGGCTAGCCTCTATAATACTTTATTTATAGAGCCCTTTAAAACAACCACAGCTGCAACAAAGTGCTGTACATAAAATCAAGAACATTTAAACACATAAAAATAAAACAGTTGTTAAAACATTAAGATCAATAAAAACAATAAAAACAGTGCAGAACAAATTCAGTCTGTGCTAAAAGCCAGTGAGTAAAAATGTGTTTTTAGAAGAGTTTTAAAACTGGACAGTGAAGGAGCTTGTCTGACGGGAAGAGGGAGATCGTTCCACAGTTTTGGAGCAGCAACAGAAAAAGCTCTGTCCCCTCTGAGCCTCCGTTTGGACCTCGGCACCTCCAGAAGCAGCTGATCAGCTGATCTGAGGCACCGAGCAGGAGAGTATGGGTGAAGCAGCTCAGAGAGGTAGGATGGAGCAAGACCATTTAAACTTTTAAAAACAAATAAAAGAATCTTAAAATGAACTCTAAAATGAACAGGCAGCCAGAGTGGGGGTGATGTGCTCCCTCTTATGAACTCCAGTTAGAAGGCGAGCAGCAGCGTTCTGGACCAACTGGAGACGTCTGAGGGAGGACTGGCTGACTCCAAGGTAAAGAGCGTTACAGTAATCCAGCCGAGAGGTGATGAAGGCATGGATTACTGTTTCCAGCTGCTGCTGTGTAAGGATGGACTTTACCTTAGCCAGCTGTCTGAGGTGATAAAAACTGGTCTTGACCACCGCTCCAATCTGGGAATCTAATTTAAAATCACTGTCCATTTTAAAACCCAAGTTAGAAACTGTTTTCTTTACATGTGGTGCCAGAGGGCCCAGATCAACAGGGCAAGGTTCACAAGAGCCACTAGGACCAAACACCATCACTTCTGTTTTCTTTTCATTAAAATTTAAAAAGTTTAAAGACATCCAAGCTTTGATGTCTTCAAGACACAACAGAAGTGGCCTGATTGAGGAGGCATCTTTCTTTTTTAGTGGCATATAGATCTGACTATCATCGGCGTAACAATGAAAAAAGATCCCATGCTTTCTGAGGATTGATCCCAATGGAAGTAGGTAAAGGGAGAAAAGCAGGGGACCTAAAATGGAGCCCTGTGGAACCCCAAAACACAGAGGAGCAGTGGAGGATTCAGAACCAGCTATGTTCACAGACATGGTTCTGTCTGCCAGATAGGACCTAAACCAGCTCAGTGCAGTACCACAGATACCCACTTGGTGCTGTAAACGTGATATTAAAACGTTATGGTCCACTGTGTCAAAGGCAGCGGTTAGGTCGAGCAAGACAAGAACCACATGTTCACCAGAATCATTGGCCATAAGAATATCATTAAAAACTCTGACTAGAGCTGATTCTGTGCTGTGGCGAGTTTTGAAGCCAGACTGAAAAACCTCCATTATGTTGTGCTCGTCCAGAAAACATTTCACCTGTGAATACACAATTTTTTCTAAAATTTTTGAAATAAAAGGCAGCTTGGAGATGGGCCTAAAATTAGCCAAGACAGATTGGTCTAGGCTGGGCTTTTTAAGCAGGGGCTGCACCACCGCATGTTTAAAACTTATTGGCACAACACCTGAGGACAGACTGCTATTGATAACAGCAAGGATCACCTGCCTGATGCTGGAAAAAACCTCTTTTAACAGACGAGGGGGGACAAGGTCACGAGGGAACCACATCCTCTAAAAGGGCCGAATCAGCCTCAAATCAGCTGAAAAGTATTGGTGGAATAGGGATCTTTCCATGGCGGGCTGAGCAGAGATGGGGCTGAGTAATAGTGGTGGAAAAGGGGCATAAATTGTCCCTGGGTGTGAGAGAGAGAGAGAGAGAAAGAGAGAGAGAGAGAGAGAGAGAGAGAGTAAATGGTTGGTTGTCTCATTTGTCTTTGTGTCCCTGTGATGGACTGAGACATGTCCAGGATTTTCGCCACCTCTCGCACAGTGACTGCTGGATATGGGCACCAGTGACCCTTGTGACCCAAAAAGGCTGAAGCGGGTAAAATGATAATGGATGGACAGAATGAGTAGCACTTTTGAGTGTGTATTGTGAATGACTCTCAGCTACTACCACGCCAAAATATTGCTTAATAGCTTAAAAGAGACAGCGAGAGAGGTCAGAAAACTTTGTCTTTCAGTGAACAGAAAGTTATTTACCCTTGATAAAGCACACAGAAGTTGTGTTTCCTTAAAGACCGTGTAAAGTGAATTTCAATATTTTCTTCAATAAACATTATAAATGTCATAATTGTAATCTTGTAAATGAGTAAAAAGTCTCAAAATTGTAGCTCAATTAATTTTGGAGTTATAGATCAAACTGTGTATAAAGATATGTCTGTTTCAGGATTTTTTAGGCGTGTTTTAAATGTGACCGCGTTTCGTCACGCGGTCTTCTTAAGTATAGCCCCACCCCCTGCAGCTCCAGCCGTATAAATTAGTTCTTCGCCTCGGTGGAGCCGTTCACTCGCGAATCGCAGATAGCATCAGATAGCAATAGCTATAGCTCCTTTTTTGCTAAGAAAATGCGACAGGTCCATTGCATACTTAGTTATCAACGTGATTACTCTATATTTTAATCACCAACACAGACCCCGCATGCGATGTGACCGGGTCGGACCGGGTGCAGCGAGTCCGCTCATCTTCTAAAATAGCGCTTATTATTAAACACATAACAGCGGAGTTATGAATTATAGTTGTGTCCTCAACTTTAAAAACAAAACCAGAGTTGTTTGTGCACTAAAAACAGCGTAACTCTTGGAAAAAGGAGCTGCTGTTACAGCCAGAACTCAGATAAAAACAGAGCAGGTTTAACTGCGGTAAAGTTAGTTTCACGTTGGAAGTTGGATATTCGAGCTCCGTGGCTTCAGGGGTGCGTTGCTCTCGTCAGTCCGCTTCATGGAGTCTGATTTCGGGCAGCTGCGCTGAGTCTGCCCCTTCTCAGAACGGTCCCTAAGCGAACCATGACGTCTCTGAGAAGGGGCAGACTCAGCGCAGCTGCCCGAAATCAGACTCCATGAAGCGGACTGACGAGAGCAACGCACCCCTGAAGCCACAGAGCTCGAATATCCAACTTCCAACGTGAAACTAACTTTACCGCAGTGCAGGTTTACTGGATCTCTGCTGCACCTGTCTGCCTCTCCACACACAGCTCAGGCTGTGAAGAACGATGCCGACCGTCACAGTGGTCACTGTCTGACTCAGAGTCTGAGTCTGGCTCTGGAGGTTCAAATGAGTAGGGCTGGAGAACTCCAGCCTTCGCGAACATCTTCAGGGTGCAGGACTCGGGCGCAGTACTGCGCTGAAACCACGCCCACGCGCTGACACGCCCCCAGCGTTTCAGACCAGGGCACAATTATGTTTTTTCATTATTTTTGAGACTTAATTTTATAAGGTAAACAATGTTTTTAATCAGTCAGATTTATATGGGTGATTAATAACACATATTTATGCCGTGTGACAAACTCAAAACACACATTTAATTTTACTTTACACGGTCTTTAAAGGTTCAGTATGTAGTTTTGTAGTGCAGTCTGTAACTTTTCTAACAATATTTTTTTAACATATTTCTTCACTCTGTCACTATCTCCTGACAGACTGATGTTAGACAAAGTAATCTCTGAAAAAAACTATAGTCCCCTTGCTTCTCTATCAGCATTTATAAAAACACAGAGTGACCCGTCCTTAACCAGCCAATAAAAACAGAGCTTCTCACATCTCACGCTCCTAACCCACGCGCTTGTTTCCGCTCGGCTGGCCGGAGGAGAGTGTAAAAAAGTCCTGCTCTTCGCAGGCTCATGGTTTCTACAGAACTGTGACAAAACAGCTGGCTCTCTGTAACGTTTAAACTGCTCACCACTCTGTAATCTGCGATATCTGTCGGCTCGCGCCTTCTCCGTGCAGGGAGGCGGGGCTGAGGGGTTCACTGAGAGTTCACCCCGTCCAGGTGCAGCTCTCAGGCAGACTTCTGTTTGTTTAAAATAGCTCATTTGAACCTTTTCATCATTTTTAAAGAGTTGTTCTGTGACAACCTTTTTATTTATTGAAGATGTGTTTGCAGACACAGAGGGAGATGGATTCAACATGTGTGAATGAAAAACTCTGTGTTTTGATACAGTAACTTTATTTTTCTCACAAAATTCACTGTTTGAACTGCATGACACAACTCCAGAACACGTAATTTCTTAAAATAACGTTTCCTCCCGTCCTGTGCCGGGGCTGACCATGGGGGCTGTCCTCAGCCCCTGCCTCGTGATGGGCCAGGTCTGTGGAATGTCTGAGGAGCTTGGCTCCTGGCTGGAGGTGGTGGAGGCGGCACGCGAACGTGGCTGAAGGTGACGCTCGTCTCTACTGCTGCCTGAAACCTCTTGTCTGGTCACGCCATCGTGTCGGCCCACGAGCTGAACGGGGTTCTGCTCGGGGAGCTGCAACGTGCTTCTGGACCTGCTCCAGTGCCTCCGATGAGGACTGGAGCTGATTAAAAACAGTCTTGAAATGTTGCCCGAATAAACCCTCTTTGGAGACCGGACCTTCGATCAGCTGTTTTTTAACTTCCTCCGTTAATGTTGTGGACAACTTTAGCCAAAGTTGCCGTTTCAGCAGTGTGGCCCATGCAGAAATGCGTGCTGAGCAGGTGGCGAGCACCGCGCACATATTCGCCATGGCGTCAGCTGCCTTTCCGATGTTCTCGTCGGTTGTCTCCTTCGACACATACAGGGCCAGGAGCGCCACGTTATTAGCTGCAGCTCCTACCTGAGATGAACACTGATGAATTTTATCAGTCCATTTGGTGGTGAGCTGGTCGCTTGCGGCCGGCGGCGTGGTGCGTTTTCCCACATGTTTGGCTGCTCTCACGCCAAAAACTGCTGACAGAGTCGGTTCTAATGGTGGGACAGTCGGGAAAGCCTGGTCCGTGACTCCGTGCACTTTTGTCACCGCTGCATATGTTGCAACAGGCGCTTTCAGCTTCGTGGGATCATCCACAGCGCTGTGGAGTAGGTTGGAGACAGCTTTTACGCACGGCCAAACCGGGTCAGAGTGTCCATTGTTCTGCACGGCAAGCCTGCCCACTAACCAAGGCTCAGCGTCGGCGGCCTGAATCGTTGCCTCGGGGACCTCCAGACCACAAACTTTCGCTGCCATGCCGATAATTTCAGGAAGGGCGTGGAGCAGGCTGGTGTACGCTGCTGTTGTTGGGGGTGGCTGCACATCTTCTGGTGTGGAGGCCTCGCTGCACGTTGATTCCGTTGCGGAGCGCTGAGGCGGCACCAGGTCCACACCTCCACAGCAGGGTGGACCTTGACCGTTACTCGTGTCGGCTCCGTTGTTGGGAGGTTGGGGCGACACCGTGCCTTCAGGACGACAGGCCGGTGCGCACCCGCTAGCACTCTGAGGGCCGCAGAGCATGAGTTTACGGTTCGGGTCCCTCGAACGGCGAGGCCGAACCGCCACAGCTAGCTACCTCCGAGGAGGGAGTGTGCGTGTACTCCTCCAGAATGTCCTCGAGAGACACTCCCTCCCTCGGCTGACACTCTACGTCAGCCAGACGATAGAGGTTGAACCGGCACACCTTGTCCTCCATAGTCAAAAAAGTGCAGGAGAGACAGGTGGGGTGAGGCTCCATGGCCTGTCGTGCGTGGGCAGCGCCCAGGCATTCCTCACAGATTTGGTGTGGGTCAGTGGACAGAATGTAACCCCTCTGGCACACTGGACATCAAAGTCAAAGTCAACTTTATTGTCAGAACTGCAATATGTACAGGACATACACAGGACCGAAATTGCATTTCTCTCAGTCCCTCGGTGCAACAGTAACCATCTAAACACTAAACACTAAAACATTTAATAAACATAAGCATAAAATAGTAAAAGTGTAACACTGTCCTGAGTTTTTTCATAATAGTATAAAAGTATGAAAATTTACACCAACACTGAAACACCAAACACCCAATGAACATAAGCATAAAATGAAATAATAAAAGTGTAATACTGTCCTGAGTTTTTGCATAGTAGTATAAAAAGTATATCTATAAAATAAACTGAAGGTTCTAGCATTGACATTTGCAAAGAGTGGCACAGCAGCATATAAGTTAATGTACACAGTATATGTATGAGGTAGTTGATGTTGGTATAGAGGCAAAGTGGCATATGCAGTGAGGCACATAAGGCACATTTGGCATCCTTAGATAAGGCTAGTCAGAGAATGCTGTATATGTATCTGCAGTAGTGTAGATAAAAGTAGTGTAAATGTAAACAGTAGTAATAAATGTAAAGCAGTAGTAATAAATGTAAACCGTATTAATAAATGTAAACAGTGAATGTAAACAGTAGTATGACTATAGGCAGTAATGTAATACAAACATTAGTGCAAATATGAGAAGTAGTGCAAACTGAATGAGCACATGACCGAGAGTTTAGTGAATAACCCGTTTGATGACACAGGGTCCAGTGTTAAAAACTTTGTGTTGAGTGGTAATGTGTGAGAAAGTTTTTTGTGTTAAGGCAGTTCAAATGGGAGGGGAGGCAGAGTGTTTAGCATTCTGACTGCCTGATGAACAGAGCTGTCTCTCAGTCTGCTGGTTCGAGCCTGGAGACTCCTCAGTCTCCTCCCTGATGGCAGCAGTCTAAAGCGGCTGTGTAGTGGGTGTGTGGGATCACCTGCCATGCAGTGGGCTTTCCGAGTGAGGCGTTTGCTGTGTAAGTCCTGCAGTGAGGGCAAGGAGGTGCCGACGATCTTCTCAGCTGCTCTCACGATGCGCTGGAGGCTCTTGCGGCATGATGCAGTGCATGCACCAAACCACACAGTGATGCAGCTGGTCAGGACACTTTCTATGGCACCCCTGTAGAAGGTGCACATGATGGAGGTTGAAGCTCCAGCCCTTTTCAGCTTGCGGAGAAAGTAGAGACGCTGGTGAGCCTTCTTGGCCAGTGCTGCAGTGTTCCTGCTCCAGGACAGGTCCTTTGAGACGTGCACTCCCAGGAACTTGGTGCTGTCCACTCTCTCCACTGCGGTGCTGTTGATGGTCAGAGGGGCATGTTGTGCATCCCTCTTCCTGAAGTCCACAACAATCTCCTTTGTCTTCTCCACGTTGAGAGTGAGATTGTTGTGTCCGCACCACAAGGCCAAGCGGCTCACCTCGTTCCTGTAGTCCGTCTCATCGTTGTTGCTGATGAGACCTACCACTGTTGTGTCGTCCGCAAACTTGATGAAGTGGTTGGAGCTGTACGATGGTGTGCAGTCGTGTGTTAGCAGGGTGAATAGAAGGGGGCTCAGCACACATCCTTGTGGGGCCCCTGTGTTCAATGTGATGGTGCTAGATGTGTTACTCCCGATCCGTACTGTCTGTGGTCTCCCGGTCAGGAAGTCTAGCAGCCAGTTACACATTGAGGTGTTCAGCCCCAGACTGTCCAGTTTATGGATGAGCTGTTGGGGGATGATGGTGTTGAATGCCGAGCTGAAGTCGATGAACAGCATTCTAACATAAGAGTCCTTCGTGTCCAGATGTGTGAGAGCTGTGTGGAGGGCAGAGGAGATGGCATCGTCGGTTGAGCGATTAGGTCGGTATGCAAATTGGAAGGGATCCAGGGAGGCAGGGAGGACAGATGTGATGCTTTTCATGACTAGCCGTTCAAAGCACTTCATCAGGATGGGGGTGAGTGCTACTGGGCGATAGTCATTGAGGCATGCGGGCGTTGCCTTCTTTGGGACAGGGATGATGGTGGTGGCTTTGAAACAGGTGGGGACGATGGCCTGGCTCAGTGAGATGTTAAAGATGTCCGTGAAGACCGCTGCGAGTTCCCCTGCACAGTCCTTCAGCACACGACCAGGTATGTTGTCAGGACCAGAGGCCTTCCGGGCATTAATCTTGATAAATGATCGCCTTACGCTGTCTGAGGACAGCGCCAGCACCTGGCCATCAGGAGAGGGGGGGAGTTTATGTGCAGGTGTGCTGTTACTTGCCTCAAACCGAGCAAAGAACTCATTCAGTTCATTCAGCGTAGAGGTTGAGCTGTCACAGGTCTGGGGGGGGGGTTGTAGTTTGTGATGGTCTGTATTCCCTGCCACAGACTGCGTGTATCCTTGCTGTCCTTGAAACGGTGAGCTATTTTCCTGGAATACTGCTCCTTGGCCTCTCTGATGCCCAGATCCAGGTTCTTTCTGGCTGCCTTCAGGCCCACCTGATCTCCCGCTTTGAAGGCAGCATTCCTGGCTTTCAGGAGTCTGTAAACCTCAGCTGTCAGCCATGGCTTCTGATTAGCCCGAACAGTGATGGTTTTGAGGTTGGTAACATCATCAATGCACTTGGTGATGTATGAACATACAGTGTCTGAGTACTCCTGGAGACATGTGTTGTTGTTTGTGGTAGCAGCTTCTTTGAACATACCCCAATCTGTGGTGTCAAAACAGTCCTGGAGTGCCTCTGAAGACCCCTCTGGCCACACTCGTATCTGCTTGCGGACTGGTTTTGTGACTTTCACCAGCGGCCTGTATGCTGGCTTTAGCATAACACAGATATGGTCAGAAGCACCAATGTGGGGGAGGGGGAGGGCTCTGTAGGCATTTTTCATGGTGGTGTAAACTTGGTCCAGTGTGTTGTTTCCTCTTGTTGCAAAGTTTATGTTTTTGTATGTTTTTGGAAATACACTCTTTAAATCTGCATGGTTGAAATCACCAGCCGTGATGAGAAAAGCATCAGGATGGGCTGTTTGTTGCTCACTGATGTGCAGATATAGTTCATTCAAAGCCTCACTTCTAACTTTGCTGTTGGAGCTTGGAGGAATATATACAGCAACAATCAAAACAGCTGTAAACTCCCTCGGTAAATAGAACGGTCTGCATTTAATAGTCATGAACTCCACTAAAGGTGAGCAGTGTTTGTAGACCACCGCAGCATCCAGGCACCATGCTTTGTTGATGTAAACACAGAGCCCCCCTCCCCGTCTCTTACCTCCCTCGAGGGTTTGGTCCGTTCTGTAGCATGTTAGCTCCCCTAGCTGAACAGCATAGTCCGGAACGTTGTTGTTGAGCCACGTTTCCGTGAATACAAACACACAACAGTCTCTCACAGTCTTTTGTGTCGTTCGTAGCAGGCGTATATAATCCAGTTTATTGTCCAAGGAGCGCACGTTAGCCAAAACCATGGATGGGATCGCTGGTTTGTGTGGGCTAGCTGCTAGCCTAGCTCTGATACGTCCTCACCGTTGCTCTTGTAGTATAATATAATGGGGGGTAAGGTATTTAAACACTTACAGGGCCACCATTATTGTAATGATATAGGAGTTATTGGTCAGTTTACTGAATTACCTATATTTTAGATGCGCAGGTCTGAACAGACTTTATCTGCACAAACTTGCCACCAATTCGCGAGTTCATCCTTTTTCCGGTATTAAATTGCTTTAACTGTGATTAGCCAGAAATGTAACTTCACAATAGACTTCAATTTATGTTGGTCTACCAGAAAATAGACCTTTTATTGAAATTATCATGAAAGTACATTAAACATTTGTATCGATATTAGCTCTGATTTAATAACTACGTTGACAAGAATTCAAATTAAAACAAAAAGACAGTTAGGAACTTTTCTGTTGGCACATTACTTAACAGATTAATAGCTTATGAAAAAGAAGAAATAGGAGGAATGAAATAAGTGAAAGCTAAGTTAACTGAAGTTGGTTATTTTGAACCAGACTGGGTGACACCTTTTTCCCACACGAGCAGACTGCTGGGCTCCCGCACGCTCAAACATACCACGACTCGTTACCTGTTGACGGTTCGTCTCTTGGAGATAAGAGTGGAGAAGTGTCTGGACACACACGTGGATGGGTTTGTCCAACGGCCGTCCAGTTGAAACTTCAGCGTTTGTGGCTGATTCACGATACGAGGAAACTCGCCTCCCTCGGCAGGAAACAAAGGTCAAGCGCACAGACTGATTTTTCAAAATAAAACTTCAGAAAACAAATTCTTCCAGAAGATAAGTGAGTGAGTTACAGTAAGCTTTACTGTAACTCCAGCTGAAACGTGGGTCTAATTGACACAATGACCGGAACGTCTCCAGCTTTTTCCAGAGAAGAAAACCAAGTTCTTAGGAGGTTCTTCCCTTTGACTCTAAAGAAAATGCAGGAAATGGACCTTTATATGGGAGGCGGGGTCTGACCCACCTCCTTAATAACTATTGGCTGGTTTAACAAAATAAGAGATGGATATTTCATCTGATAGGCAGAACTGTCTCTGACGGACAACAGGAAAACTGTTTACAGAATCGGCCAGATGGCCTGCTTGTGAGCACAGAGAATATTATGGCTAACTTTCACAGACAAAACAGAGAAGGAAGTTGCAAGTTAAAAGTTTACCATGGCTCATGTCCCAGATTCAGAACCTGCTTGTTCTTGCAGAAATAAAACCAGCAGAAGG
>JBBPBX010064911.1:0-20110 GCA_038048925.1 Garcialebias charrua | reverse complement strand
TAGCAGGATTGTCCTGAAAGAGCCGAACGTTTTGATTTATGATTTGTTGAAAGAGCTTAAAACGGCGTGACGAGAATTGCTCTGAAAACCTTACAGAAGAAAACTGGATCCTTATGGTGAGAAAACTTCATGAACGTTCAGACAATAAAACAGAATCTGAAAATCACAGACGTCTAAAAGAGAAAAGGCTGAAAATGTTTTTTTTAAGTCAGCGTTATTAATAATAAACACCTGGAGGAGCATTTTGTAAATAATTAGGTTTAATTAGCAACAGGTCGGGGAGAGGAGTGGGCACGAAAAGGACTTTTAGAAGTAAAGATGGGCGGAGGTTTACCAGTCTGTGAAAAACTCATGAGCTGAAGAATCGTGAATGAAATATGATTCATGTGCAAATCATTGCATTCTGCTTTTCATTTACATTTTAGACCATGTCCAGAGTTCAGTTTGTGTTTTAGTTTCCCAGTTAAAGATTTCGGCTGCGTGTTGGACAGAGAAACTGGATTTGATCTCGTTCTCTGTAGAAACTACAGCTTTGTCTTTCTCTAAAACCAGGACGGACAGATAAAGAGTCAGCTGTGAACTCCGTCACAGAAACGCCTTTTCTGCACAATCTGGTTCTGATCCAGTCGGAAGGAACTGGAGTTCATTCAGCAGCAGCTCGTGTCGTCAACGTTCGGCGTGCGGCCGGGACAGCAGCTCCTCTGTTCGCAGCCGAAGTCAACGTTCATCTTCTCCAACAAGAATCCACAAAGCAACATCTGTGACCCGGTTTCGTTGCTCGATCCTCGACCCGGGAGTTTTAACTCCGCTGTGAAGTCGGGCGGTCGAGGAGCTGGTTCAGTCTCCACGTCCCCGAGCGAATCCAGGTCAGCGTGAATAAATAAAGTGTGACATCATCAAAACGAGCCGACTCGACGCTCAAACAGAACCACAGAGAAGACGGGCTTTGTTACAGAGGAAGTTGATGTTCAAACACAACTTCAGCCCCCATAATGCCCCACTGTGGAACAAGAGCCATTCTATGGAGTAGAAAATCTATATTCATAAAAGATTGGTGGGATAAACAAATCTGGTCAATTACTCATTTACTAGATGGAAATGGTGAAATTCTCAGTCTGGTGGAATTTAACAGAAAATATGGAATTGTTTGTTCATTCACATATTATAAGAAAGTATTACGTAGCATCCCTGATGTCCTTTTTCAGTCAATTAAAAACAATTTATCTCATCTCTCTATTCCACGACTCCATAAGATTCAAATTGAGCATGTGGACATTAGGGAAAATAAATGCAACAACAGGTTTTTTAATCAGTATTTTATAAATAACATGTACCCAGGTAGAACAAAAAGCACGGCTCTCTTAAAAACCTTTAACAAATCTATGAGTCAAAATAAGAACAAATTATTTGAGATTTCCGATTCCTCCCAAACTTAAAGGTGCTATGTGTAACTTTCTGTAGAGCACAGAACTTAGAAATATTTTCAACAGGCAAAGCATTTTGATCCCTCCCCCTCAGAGCCATATATGGCTCTGCTCCCCCTTGCTCTGCTGAAATTCAAATTCAAGCTCTGTTTTTATTGGCTGGTTAACGGCGGGTCACTGTGGCTTTTTAGAAATTCTTATTTACCACCTGGAGAAGCAACGTGACTATATTTTTTTTCAAAGATTAATTTGTCTAACATCAGTCTGTCAGGAAATAGTGACAGAGTGAAGAAATATGTTAAAAATAAATTGTTAGAAAAGTTACAGACTGCACTACAAAGTTACATAGTGCAGCTTTAAAGAACTACATTTTAAAATTATAAATAACATTTATCCTTCAAATCAATTCTTAAAAGAGAGATTTAAATTTAATGTAGAAAATGGTGGGTTTTTTTACAACTCAATTGGAAACAACTAAACATTTGTTTTATGAATGTAAAGAAGTATTAAACTTATGGGAACAACTTCGTAACTTTCTGTCTGTTAAAGGAATAAACTTGGATTTTGTTTCCTTAGAAAATATTCAACTTGGCTTATCCATTAAAGATAAAAATCCAGAATTTTTTGTCAATGTTCTGATTATTGTAACAAAATACTATATCCATAAATGTCGATACGCAAAATGCTCACTCTCTGTCAATGCTCTCAAAAATGGTATTTCTAAAAAAAGATGCAGAATTTAAATGCAGTAAAACTATATGAGTTAATGGAAGTATTTTAGTTTCTAGCCCCCTAACTTGTCTTTTATTTTTTTTATTTTTATGTCTTTTTTTAAATTCCTTTCTTTTTTTCATTATTTCAGTTAATTAGTTATTTTCAAGAATTGTTGCGTCTTTTCTTGAGCCTTTGCAATCAAGGGAAGTGTAGACATTAGGAGTTGTGATTCTTGTATTGTATAATGTTTGAATTTGACTTGTTGTTGTGAGTTTTGTCAATGTTTTCTTGTTTACTAATAAATTAATAAAAAATAAAAAAAATTAAAAAGAATCACAGAGAAGTCAAATCATTTTAACATGTCTAATAAAATATAAAGCACAATGAAATGTATATATACAGTATATTATATATGTATCAATCAGTGATTTTCAATAAATGAAAGTAAAATTATGTTGTTTTATTTTAAAGCCAGGACACAGAGGACAGAGAGGAAGACAACTCGCTGTGGAGGCCCCTGAAGAGGGACCAGCCGAAAGAAGATGGAGGAGAAGATGAAGACAAAAAACAAAGAAGACAAAGAAGACTACCAGACTGTACAGGGATTACCCACAAGCCTCTCCTGACCCTCACCTGGAGGACTGAAGAAGACAACAGAGGACTCCAAGATGTCCATGTGGACAAAACAAACGTCTTCCAACATGAGAGGACGAACGTTTGGAGGTGTCAAGGTGAGGACATCAAACCTAAGATCACAAACTGCCCAACACGGCGGTGGGAGCATCATGCTGAGGTACAACGTGATGGAAACTCAGACACAAGGGGACAAAGAGTCCAAACTCTGACACAGCAGGACAAAGAGTCCAAACTTGGACAAAGCAGGACAAAGTGTCCAAACTTGGACAAAGCAGGACAAAGTGTCCAAACTTGGACAAAGCAGGACAAAGAGTCCAAACTCTGACACAAAGGGACAAAGAGTCCAAACTTGGACAAAGCAAGACAAAGTGTCCAAACTTGGACAAAGCAGGAAAAAGTGTCCAAACTTGGACAAAGCAGGACAAAGTGTCCAAACTTGGACAAAGCAGGAAAAAGTGTCCAAACTTGGACAAAGCAGGACAAAGAGTCCAAACTCGGACACAACGGGACAAAGAGTCCAAACTCTGACACAAGGGGACAAAGTGTCCAAACTCTGACACAAGGGGACAAAGTGTCCAAACTCTGACACAAGGGGACAAAGAGTCCAAACTCTGACACAGCAAGACAAAGAGTCCAAACTCTGACACAAGGGGACAAAGTGTCCAAACTCGGACACAAGGGGACAAAGAGTCCAAACTCTGACACAACAAGACAAAGAGTCCAAACTCTGACACAAGGGGACAAAGTGTCCAAACTCTGACACAAGGGGACAAAGAGTCCAAACTCTGACACAGCAAGACAAAGAGTCCAAACTCTGACACAAGGGGACAAAGTGTCCAAACTCTGACACAAGGGGACAAAGAGTCCAAACTCTGACACAGCAAGACAAAGAGTCCAAACTCTGACACAAGGGGACAAAGAGTCCAAACTCTGACACAGCAAGACAAAGAGTCCAAACTCTGACACAAGGGGACAAAGTGTCCAAACTCTGACACAAGGGGACAAAGAGTCCAAACTCTGACACAAGGGGACAAAGAGTCCAAACTCTGACACAAGGGGACAAAGAGTCCAAACTCTGACACAAGGGGACAAAGTGTCCAAACTCTGACACAAGGGGACAAAGAGTCCAAACTCTGACACAAGGGGACAAAGTGTCCAAACTCTGACACAAGGGGACAAAGTGTCCAAACTCTGACACAAGGGGACAAAGAGTCCAAACTCTGACACAAGGGGACAAAGTGTCCAAACTCTGACACAAGGGGACAAAGAGTCCAAACTCTGACACAAGGGGACAAAGTGTCCAAACTCTGACACAAGGGGACAAAGAGTCCAAACTCTGACACAAGGGGACAAAGTGTCCAAACTCTGACACAAGGGGACAAAGAGTCCAAACTCTGACACAAGGGGACAAAGTGTCCAAACTCTGACACAAGGGGACAAAGTCCAAACTCTGACACAAGGGGACAAAGTGTCCAAACTCTGACACAAGGGGACAAAGAGTCCAAACTCTGACACAAGGGGACAAAGAGTCCAAACTCTGACACAAGGGGACAAAGAGTCCAAACTCTGACACAAGGGGACAAAGAGTCCAAACTCTGACACAAGGGGACAAAGAGTCCAAACTCTGACACAGCAAGACAAAGAGTCCAAACTCTGACACAAGGGGACAAAGAGTCCAAACTCTGACACAGCAAGACAAAGAGTCCAAACTCTGACACAAGGGGACAAAGTGTCCAAACTCTGACACAAGGGGACAAAGAGTCCAAACTCTGACACAAGGGGACAAAGAGTCCAAACTCTGACACAAGGGGACAAAGAGTCCAAACTCTGACACAGCAAGACAAAGAGTCCAAACTCTGACACAAGGGGACAAAGAGTCCAAACTCTGACACAAGGGGACAAAGACTCATCCGAGCTGCTCTCTGATTGGCTGAAAACAAACCAGATTACATCATCTCTGCCATGAAGGAGTCTTACACCAGCCTGAGGTCCAGGAGACATTCATAAACCCCTGAAGACACCAAACCTGGTTGCTCCGTTCAGCAGCAGGCGGCGCTGCTCAAAGGCTCCCCGGCAGCACTGAAACAAGACACTCGTGTCCTCACCTGCCACACGGACCACCGCCCTCTCTGCCGGGTCCAGCACCGAGTCCTGGCTCTTCCTTTTCCTCCGCTCATGTTTGGACAGGTTCCATGGCAAAGTGTCCCCTGGTGGACCGACGTGTCCCGAGGTGCACGGGGACAGCGACCCGCCGGACCGCTCGCTGCGAAAGGACGGTTCGCTGAAGCAGGAACGCTCGCTCAGCGTGTCGTCGTCCGAAGACTCCATCTCTGAACCTGCAGGACGAAAGACAAGCGTGAGAGGACACACTGGACACTGGACAATGCTGTGGACATCGTCTGGTTATAAACAAATGATGTAAAACACGTTTAGGTCTCGAGAAAAATAAAATCCTCCCGTACTGAAGACAAACATCAAACAGATTCCACGAGTCAAGATTTATACAAACTAAATGTTAAAGATGTGATCTGGTCCCTGCAGGACCTCAGAGGTCCAGGATCAGGGGCCTCATGTACAAAGACTTGCGTGGATTTCCTACTGAAAAGTGACGTACGGTCAAATCCAGAAAAGTGTGTACGCACAAAAAAATCCAGATGTATCAAACTGTGCGTACACCGGAATCCACGCACATTCCTTTTGTACATCACAACCAACGTGGAACTGAGCGCACGTGAGACACCTCCCCTGACACGCCTTCATTTACATATGTTAAACAGATGCAAATTACTTCCTGCATGTGTGAAGGACATGTTTGTTTGATCCCTGCGCGATCAGAAATGATTTCTAGATTCAGGAAAATAATGAATTTAATATAATATGAGTGAGGAAAATAATCCTAAGTAAGAATAGTAATAAAATGTGTTTATCACACAAAGAACGAGTGATTGTGTGTCGGTATTTGTGTGTGCGCGCACCCTGCTTTGGTGCGCAACGGCTCATCCATTCATTCTGAGTGAAAATATTAACTTTGCGCACGAGTTTATTACCATAATTACTGTAAACACAGAGGAACTTGGATGTTTGGTAGAACATAGATCTTTGTTTATTTAATAGATGATATGAAGAAACGGGTCTGTGCGTCTCAGTGGAGAGTTTTCATGACATGACGTGATGTTGGAGTCTCCAAACGCTGCGCGCGCCACAGCCTTGTGCGCAATCTGTTTGTCTGTGAAGCCTTTACTCTCCTACAAGTTATATATGGTGTACTTTCACGTGTCATTTTGGAGAAATCTACAATAAACGCAGATCATGAATCACCTCCAGCTGCCGTGTAACACCGGCGTGGGTGCGCGCGCGCTCCAAAGCGCGACCACTCAGCCTTTGGAATCATATGGATGAGACATTCCATTAAATATGATCAGGCTTTGTGTGGACTGGACTGCCCTGATCGGCCTGCCAGCTCCCTCAGGAAAGCTCCTGTGGAACAGTTTGATCGCTGCTCCTGCATGTGTTGCTCCAGAGCGCAGCAGTGCCAAACTGAAAAATGATTATTTCTGAAAACGGCTGATAAGCCATATCCTAGATCAGAAAATTATATCTGTTTATTAATAAATGCTCTGCGTGTTACACTATTTATTATATTCTCCAGTAAGGCTGAATGAATCCGTTCCTGTTAAATTTATTCTTTGCACAACTTTGCGCGTCCTTTATTTCACTGCGTCATGTGGATGTAATACTTGTTAATCGTGTGTTTGGTGGGAATATTAATCATTTTCACATCATGAACAGTTAATAATAATAATAATAATAATGAATTCAATTTATAACGCACTTTTCATTAATGGAAATCTCAAAGTGCTACAAGGTGCAACAGAATTAAATGTCAATAAAACAAATAATAAAACAATTAAAATCAACAACAGTATCAGCTATGATCAAAAGTAGAATCATGAGGAGTATAGTATGCTCGGTTGAAAAGAAAGGTCTTCAAGCCGCTCTTAAAGTCAACCACAGACTGTGGGGCTTCAGTTTCTCTGAATCACCTGTAAGTGTCGCCAAAGGAACAAGAACCACAGAAACGTGCGTACGCCAGCAGGGGAGCTGGCGTGGAAATGTACTTGGATGCGCAGATATTCACGTTCATTTCATTTTTGTTACATACGGGGTTTTGCGTGGAAAGTGACGTGCGCAATGTTTTTGTGCGCACGCACGGTTGATACATTCCGGAAACACAATATACCTTTCCACTTCTACGCTGATGACTGTCAAATCTACTTCCCCCTAAGACAAAATGGTACAGGCTCTATTCAACCTCTGCTCGACTGCCTGGCTGACATCAGGGACTGGATGGCTTTAAATTTCTTAAGCTTCAATGATAAGAAGTCTGAAGCCATATTGTTCCTTCCCAATGACACAACCTCAAACCACTGCATTGACCTGTCTGCTCTACCCCTGTCCGAAAAACAAAAAGTCAAAAATCTGGGAGTGATAATGGATCCTTCCATGAAACTCAACAGTCATGTAAACATGATCGTCAAATCCTGTTTTTTCCAGCTGAGGCGTCTGTCTAAGCTGAAGCCCATATTATCCAAAAAGCACCTGGAGACAGTGATTCACGCATTCATTACATCTAGGCTTGATTACTGCAATTCACTTCTGTTTGGCGTCAGTCAAGCCACCATTGCACGATTACAACTGGTTCAGAACGCAGCTGCCCGATTTTTAACCAGCACACGCAAAAGAGAGCACATTACACCAGTCTTGGCCTCCCTTCACTGGCTACCGGTTCATCTTCGAATCCAATTCAAAATTCTCATGTATGTCTACAAATCGCTGAACAGTCTCGCCCCCGCCTATCTCTCGGATCTGATACACCCATATGTCCCTCCACGTGCTTTGAGGTCAGAGGATCAGGTACTCTTAATAGTTCCAGAAACTCGCCTTAAGCGCAGGGGTGACAGGGCGTTCTCTGTAGCAGGCCCAAGACTCTGGAACGAGTTACCGCTGCTCATCAAACAGGCCCCCTCCCTCTCGGTTTTCAAATCCCGGTTAAAAACTCACTACTACTCCATCGCTTTCAATGCCAGCTGATTTGTATTGGATCGTTTGATTTATGATCTGCAATGTTTTTATGTTTTTCGTGTTGTACTTCATTGTATGTGTTGCCTGTTGCGTGTTTGTTTGTCCAGCACTTTGTGTGGACTTGTTCCTGTTTAAAGTGCTTTATAAATAAAATGGTATGGTAATGGTATGGTATACATGAGGCCCCTGGTCCCTGCAGGACCTCAGAGGTCCAGGATCAGTCAGGAGCTGCTGATCCTCCTCAGAGGGATCACCTCTGTGAGTTAGCAGAACGCCAAGATGGAAAAACATCAGCAATGATCTCAGAGAAGCAGCTGTTGCTTCCTGTCAATCTGGGGAGGGTCAAAGGTCATCTGGAGTCCATCGTTCTACAGAAAGTTTATCCATGAGTGGAAAATGTTTAAGATTCACCCTGAAGGTCAGACGGTGCAGTGACTTAACAGGCCTCAGTCAGCAGCTCAAAGGTCAAAGGTCATGACCTCTTCTCTATAAAAACAACATGGCAGCTCGACTTGGGTTTGGACAGTTCCATCTGAAGGAACCACAGGACGTCTGGACCAGAACCAGACCAGAGGACAAATGTTTACCCAGAATGCACTGCAGCCGTCAGCACGGTGGTGGAGGCTGATGGTTGGGGCTCCTGTCAGTCACTGAGTGGACCAGAACTCCTCTGGAGACCAAAGGGTTCTGGAGTCAGAGTGAGTCCATTTGTCCAACGAACTGGGTCCAACAGGACCATGAGCCCAAACACAGCAGCTGGTCTACAACAGAACAGAACCAGAACCTGATGGAAACACTGCGGTGGACCCAACAGAACCGAGGTCCAGTCAGAGTCCAGAACCTGATGGAAACACTGTGGTGGACCCAACAGAACCACGGTCCAGTCAGAGTCCAGAACCTGATGGAAACACTGTGGTGGACCCAACAGAACCAAGGTCCAGTCAGAGTCCAGAACCTGATGGAAACACTGTGGTGGACCCAACAGAACCGAGGTCCAGTCAGAGTCCAGAACCTGATGGAAACACTGTGGTGGACCCAACAGAACCGAGGTCCAGTCAGAGTCCAGAACCTGATGGAAACACTGTGGTGGACCCAACAGAACCAAGGTCCAGTCAGAGTCCAGAACCTGATGGAAACACTGTGGTGGACCCAACAGAACCGAGGTCCAGTCAGAGTCCAGAACCTGATGGAAACACTGTGGTGGACCCAACAGAACCAAGGTCCAGTCAGAGTCCAGAACCTGATGGAAACACTGTGGTGGACCGAACAGAACCGAGGTCCAGTCAGAGTCCAGAACCTGATGGAAACACTGTGGTGGACCGAACAGAACCGAGGTCCAGTCAGAGTCCAGAACCTGATGGAAACACTGTGGTGGACCCAACAGAACCAGGTCCAGTCAGAGTCCAGAACCTGATGGAAACACTGTGGTGGACCCAACAGAACCAAGGTCCAGTCAGAGTCCAGAACCTGATGGAAACACTGTGGTGGACCGAACAGAACCGAGGTCCAGTCAGAGTCCAGAACCTGATGGAAACACTGTGGTGGACCCAACAGAACCAAGGTCCAGTCAGAGTCCAGAACCTGATGGAAACACTGTGGTGGACCCAACAGAACCAAGGTCCAGTCAGAGTCCAGAACCTGATGGAAACACTGTGGTGGACCCAACAGAACCGAGGTCCAGTCAGAGTCCAGAACCTGATGGAAACACTGTGGTGGACCCAACAGAACCAAGGTCCAGTCAGAGTCCAGAACCTGATGGAAACACTGTGGTGGACCCAACAGAACCGAGGTCCAGTCAGAGTCCAGAACCTGATGGAAACACTGTGGTGGACCCAACAGAACCACGGTCCAGTCAGAGTCCAGAACCTGATGGAAACACTGTGGTGGACCCAACAGAACCAAGGTCCAGTCAGAGTCCAGAACCTGATGGAAACACTGTGGTGGACCCAACAGAACCAAGGTCCAGTCAGAGTCCAGAACCTGATGGAAACACTGTGGTGGACCCAACAGAACCAAGGTCCAGTCAGAGTCCAGAACCTGATGGAAACACTGTGGTGGACCCAACAGAACCAAGGTCCAGTCAGAGTCCAGAACCTGATGGAAACACTGTGGTGGACCCAACAGAACCGAGGTCCAGTCAGAGTCCAGAACCTGATGGAAACACTGTGGTGGACCCAACAGAACCACGGTCCAGTCAGAGTCCAGAACCTGATGGAAACACTGTGGTGGACCCAACAGAACCAAGGTCCAGTCAGAGTCCAGAACCTGATGGAAACACTGTGGTGGACCCAACAGAACCGAGGTCCAGTCAGAGTCCAGAACCTGATGGAAACACTGTGGTGGACCGAACAGAACCGAGGTCCAGTCAGAGTCCAGAACCTGATGGAAACACTGTGGTGGACCCAACAGAACCAAGGTCCAGTCAGAGTCCAGAACCTGATGGAAACACTGTGGTGGACCCAACAGAACCAAGGTCCAGTCAGAGTCCAGAACCTGATGGAAACACTGTGGTGGACCCAACAGAACCGAGGTCCAGTCAGAGTCCAGAACCTGATGGAAACACTGTGGTGGACCCAACAGAACCGAGGTCCAGTCAGAGTCCAGAACCTGATGGAAACACTGTGGTGGACCCAACAGAACCACGGTCCAGTCAGAGTCCAGAACCTGATGGAAACACTGTGGTGGACCGAACAGAACCGAGGTCCAGTCAGAGTCCAGAACCTGATGGAAACACTGTGGTGGACCCAACAGAACCGAGGTCCAGTCAGAGTCCAGAACCTGATGGAAACACTGTGGTGGACCCAACAGAACCGAGGTCCAGTCAGAGTCCAGAACCTGATGGAAACACTGTGGTGGACCCAACAGAACCAAGGTCCAGTCAGAGTCCAGAACCTGATGGAAACACTGTGGTGGACCCAACAGAACCGAGGTCCAGTCAGAGTCCAGAACCTGATGGAAACACTGTGGTGGACCCAACAGAACCAAGGTCCAGTCAGAGTCCAGAACCTGATGGAAACACTGTGGTGGACCCAACAGAACCGAGGTCCAGTCAGAGTCCAGAACCTGATGGAAACACTGTGGTGGACCCAACAGAACCACGGTCCAGTCAGAGTCCAGAACCTGATGGAAACACTGTGGTGGACCCAACAGAACCACGGTCCAGTCAGAGTCCAGAACCTGATGGAAACACTGTGGTGGACCCAACAGAACCAAGGTCCAGTCAGAGTCCAGAACCTGATGGAAACACTGTGGTGGACCCAACAGAACCGAGGTCCAGTCAGAGTCCAGAACCTGATGGAAACACTGTGGTGGACCCAACAGAACCAAGGTCCAGTCAGAGTCCAGAACCTGATGGAAACACTGTGGTGGACCCAACAGAACCAAGGTCCAGTCAGAGTCCAGAACCTGATGGAAACACTGTGGTGGACCCAACAGAACCACGGTCCAGTCAGAGTCCAGAACCTGATGGAAACACTGTGGTGGACCCAACAGAACCGAGGTCCAGTCAGAGTCCAGAACCTGATGGAAACACTGTGGTGGACCCAACAGAACCAGGTCCAGTCAGAGTCCAGAACCTGATGGAAACACTGTGGTGGACCCAACAGAACCAAGGTCCAGTCAGAGTCCAGAACCTGATGGAAACACTGTGGTGGACCCAACAGAACCGAGGTCCAGTCAGAGTCCAGAACCTGATGGAAACACTGCGGTGGACCCAACAGAACCACGGTCCAGTCAGAGTCCAGAACCTGATGGAAACACTGTGGTGGACCCAACAGAACCGAGGTCCAGTCAGAGTCCAGAACCTGATGGAAACACTGTGGTGGACCCAACAGAACCGAGGTCCAGTCAGAGTCCAGAACCTGATGGAAACACTGTGGTGGACCTTCAGAGAGCTGAGCAGAACCAACAGGCTGAGGTGAGTCCAAACGAATGAAAACAGAACCGACTCAGGTGTCCAGAACTTTCAGGCTGTCTCTTCCATCTCCAGGTCTCGACCCGCTTCGACCCGCCTCGCTGACATAAACTGTAATCATCGAGCTGACAGAGGAAACGCTGCGCACGTATAAACTCTGTATGTGTGTGTGTGTGTGTGTGTGTGTGTGTGTGTGTGTCTCTGGAGACCTGATGCTCACATCTGTCCATCAGAGGATCAATAAGCGCAGCCTGAGCTGAGCGAGTCGGACGAATGTTTCCAGAGTTCGTTATTCTGACGGTTTGTCTTCGCTCGGCCAAAAAAAGACTCTGGACTGAAGCAGGACTCTGGATTTTAGTAAAAAGTTGATCACTCGTGGTCATGGACACTTTTATGTTTTTAATATTTACAGATGAGTCTTTTATTTTTCTGTTTGTCATAAACCGTCCTTCAGAATAAAAGCCCATTCACCGACTCAACAGTGAATTTACTGTAATTAAAAAAATAAAATAAAGCTCCTGTTTCCTGCAGCAGAAGTGACTCTAGTTGTGTCAGGGTTCCACCGGACCGGGCCTGGTGGTTCTGGTCCTGATCCGTAAATCAAACCCAGCAGCTGGGATTTCCATCTGAACCGCCGCCGGCCTCTCAGGCTAAGCCAGCAGCCAAAACCCCCACTTCCTGAACCCCCCGCCGTCTCCCTGGCAACGCTGCGAGGAAGAGGTTAGAACCTTCCCAGAATCCCTAGCGGTTCTGTGGCGTGCGCCCGGCTCCCCGCCGCTCGCTCGCGGTGAGTCAGCGGCTCCACAAACGAGCAGTTTTATAAATAGAGCCAGAACAGAGGCTTCAAAGACGCAACGTGTCATTACGGCTACGAGAGGGGGGGGAAACCAGACACCGAGCGAGCAGCGGTGACATCACTTCCTGTCTGTGGTGTCCTCAAAAAGGCCCTTTCACGTCATGGTCATAGAACAACACAAACAAACGTTTAATAAAAACATCACATCCGTTTGTGATTAATTTATCCAATCTAAGTTCACCAGCTCAACATTTGATTTTACACCAATGGGTCTTTTAATTCAGGATGTTTTAACTTAATATATTATTTAAATATTAACACATGATTTTATGCAAATAACGATTTAACACAAAAGTGGGAGTAAAAGTTTTTAAATCAACACACCGCTTTTTGCAAAGCCACGGTATAGGACTAGTTTGAAGGGATGGTTTATTTCAATACTGTATAGGGAGTGGAATTGTGGAATGGTTTGGGAAATTATGTTAAAGATGTAAACTCTGTTATTATGTTTTTAAAAAATGATGAAAACTAAATTGTTAACAAAATACTAAAACTTTTAGTTAAGTGTTTAATGTTCTAGATATTTGTAGATTGTGTAAAAGTTACTCTTTTTGCTCTGTTACTTATATAATTATTATACTATTATTATAGTATATTAATTTAATTATTATACTTATAGATTATTGTTTGAATTGATTGTTTGAACTTGTTTTATTTTTGAAAAAAGGGGCAGATAAAATAAGATTTCTTCTTCTTTCTGCCACCTTTCATTTTATGTATTCTTTCATATAATATGTGATATGGTTTTTTTTCTTTATCTTTTGGGTTTTAATGTAAAATAAATAAATTTAAATAAAAAATAAAAAAAGATCTTATCTTGCAAAAAGATCTGAAGCTCTCGACCTTGACCTCTAAATGACTCCTGGAAAGAACCAATGCAGACATGTTCTTGTTTTTGTAGACCTTGTAGCACTTTGAGATTTTCATTAATGAAAAGTGCGTTATAAATTGAATTCATTATTATTATTATTATTATTTTTAGTTTTCTACATTCGCCTTATAATCTAGAAGTTTTCGCTACTTTTTTGCCATCTTATTTTAACTTTTTCTTTTATCTGTATGCCTCTTTTATAAATGTCTATTGTTGTCACTGTTGTCATCATTCTTTGTTGAACCAGCTCTCTCTTGTAAATGAGTCCTCGAGGCTCAATGGGATTAACCTGCCTAAATAAAGGTTGAATGAATATTTTTGAAGTTTTAAATCAGTAGAAAACAGTTGCACAGTCAGTATCTTACCTGCAGCTTGCACAGATTCCTGTCCACTGCAGATAAGATACTGACTACTCATGATGACTCCGCTGAACGCCCCTCCCAAACCATCTCAGAGGTCATCGTTCATGCTCACTCGCCCGTCTGCCTCTGGGTTTTCTGTTTGGACAGTCCAATGTTCTGCCGCTCGGCCCATCGGACCGTTCTGTTTGTCGAGTGTCTCCGAGCGGCAGCCAATCAGCAGCTGGAATGTTGCTCTGGAACGACGAGAGCTCCGTGTCATTCCTGTCCGTTGGTCGGAAACGATCTGCCTTTCCTCGTGTTCGTCTGTTTCTTTCTCTCCCTGCTGCTTCTGTGACGGCACCGAGTCAATTTATTTTCACGTTCAGCGGATAAACTGTGGGAACAGAACCGTCTCTGTGGGTTAGAGAGCGTCTCGGAGTCACAGAGGAACAAACTGTATGTGGGTCAGATATTAGAACTCTGAGGAGGCTGACAGGAAACTGGATCAACAAAAACACTTCATCTGCCCTCCTCTTCATCAGATTAACACACATTTAGAGACCGGTCACATAAAATTAGCTGAGGGTTGCAACTCTAAATGTGGGACAATGACAGACAAAGGTAGAACTTGAAATGTAAAAACGTGCAAGTTGACATAGAATCGACCAGTCGTCTCGAGCTGTAAAAACTCTCAAGATAACAGAAACAACTAGTCAACTTGAAATGTAAAAACTCGCGAGATGACATAGAATTGACTAGTCGACTTGAAATGTAAAAACTCGTGAGATGACATAGAATTGATTAGTCGACTTGAAATGTAAAAACTCGCGAGATGACATAGAATTGACTAGTCGACTTGAAATGCAAAAACTTGTGAGATGACATAGAATCGACTAGTCAACTTTGATTAAAAAACTCGTGAGATAACATAGAAACAACTAGTCAACTTGAAATGTAAAAACTCGCGAGATGACATAGAATTGACTAGTCGACTTGAAATGTAAAAACTCGCGAGATGACATAGAATTGACTAGTCGACTTGAAATGCAAAAACTTGTGAGATGACATAGAATCGACTAGTCAACTTTGATTGAAAAACTTGTGAGATGACATAGAAACAACTAGTCAACTTGAAATGTAAAAACTTGCGAGATGACATAGACTTGACTAGTCGACTTGAAATGTAAAAACTCGCAAGATGACATAGAATTGACTAGTCGAATTGAAATGCAAAAACTCGTGAGATGACATAGAATCGACTAGTCAACTTTGATTGAAAAACTCGTGAGATGACATAGAAACGACTAGTCAACTTGAAATGTGAAAACTTGTGAGACGTCATAGAATCGACTAGTCGACTCTAGCTGTACAGACTCGCGAGATGACACAGAAACGACTAGTCGACTTTGATTGAAAAACTCGTGAGATAACATAGAAACAACTAGTCAACTTGAAATGTAAAGACTCGCGAGATGACATATAATTGACTAGTCGACTTGAAAAGTAAAAACTCGCGAGATGACATAGAATTGACTAGTCGACTTGAAATGTAAAAACTCGTGAGATTACATAGAATCGACTAGTCAACTTTGATTGAAAAACTTGTGAGATAACATAGAAACAACTAGTCAACTTGAAATGTAAAAACTTGCGAGATGACATAGACTTGACTAGTCGACTTGAAATGTAAAAACTCGCGAGATGACATAGAATTGACTAGTCGACTTGAAATGCAAAAACTCGTGAGATGACATAGAATCGACTAGTCAACTTTGATTGAAAAACTCGTGAGATGACATAGAAACAACTAGTCAACTTGAAATGTAAAAACTCGTGAGACGTCATAGAATCGACTAGTCGACTCTAGCTGTATAGACTCGCAGAGATGACACAGAAACGACTAATCGACGTTGATTGAAAAACTTGTGAGATAACATAGAAACAACTAGTCAACTTGAAATGTAAAAACTTGTGAGATGACATATAATTGACTAGTCGACTTGAAATGTGAAAACTCACGAGATGACATAGAATTGACTAGTCGACTTGAAATGCAAAAACTCGTGAGATGACATAGAATTGACTAGTCGACTTGAAATGCAAAAACTCGTGAGATGACATAGAATCGACTAGTCAACTTTGATTGAAAAACTCGTGAGATGACATAGAAACAACTACTGTAGTCAACTTGAAATGTAAAAACTCGTGAGACGTAATAGAATCGACTAGTCGGCTCTAGCTGTATAGACTCGCGAGATGACACAGAAACGACTAGTCGACGTTGATTGAAAAACTTGTGAGATAACATAGAAACAACTAGTCAACTTGAAATGTAAAAACTTGCGAGATGACATATAATTGACTAGTCGACTTGAAATGTAAAAACTCGTGAGATGACATAGAATCGACTAGTCAACTTTGATTGAAAAACTCGTGAGATAACATAGAAACAACTAGTCAACTTGAAATGTAAAAACTCACGAGATGACATAGAATTGACTAGTCGACTTGAAATGTAAAAACTCGTGAGATGACATAGAATCGACTAGTCAACTTTGATTGAAAAACTCGTGAGATAACATAGAAACAACTAGTCAACTTGAAATGTAAAAACTCGCGAGATGACATAGAATTGACTAGTCGAATTGAAATGCAAAAACTTGTGAGATGACATAGAATCGACTAGTCAACTTTGATTGAAAATCTCGTGAGATGACATAGAAACTGTGGGGTTTTTCCTGTTTTGCTGCCTACAGATTTCCTGAGGTTGAGGAGTCACAGCTGTCGGCCATCTCCACTAATCACCACCAGGACTACTTAAGACTGCTGGCTGGCTTCATTCAGTGCTGAAGCATACCTACTTTATGGTACTAGTGCTTCCAGCCTCTTGGTGTTAATCCTTGTAGTTCTTATTCTTACCCTTGTGATTTTTTCTTCGTGACACTACAGACCCTGGTCCATCTGTGCCAAACGTCTTGGACTCCTGGCTGCTCTGTGGACCTCCTGTGCTGAACTTGGAAGTTTGGATATCAAGATACCTCCAGTGAGATCTTCCACCTCCACGCTCCACCCGTGCTTCCCCCTCCCTGTGGATAACATTGCCATTATAAATAAATCATCGTTTGTTTTACCCCTGAATCTGTTTTCTTCCAGTCCGTTCATCTGGGTTGATATTGCTACCTTGACAGAAATGCTTCAGCCAAACAAACAGACCCAGAACGCGACTGGGGGAGAACCTTCTCAGAGGGCTACGGACCCCCAGACTTCACGACTGGACTTATTGGAAACCAGACTGCAACAGATGGCTTCCCAACAACTAACTAACCAATCCAACCTCAGAGAACTTGGAGGTATGATGTTTGATGCTAATCAAAAACTCTCACAACTTATTTCTGCCCCACGGGCCGCTCAACCTGGGCCTTCTTCTGTTAATGCTACTGTTGGATCAACAACACCAACAACACCTTCAACCGAGCCTGTGTTTAGGCCTTCTGAGTTTTTTAGTGGTAACCCTGATCACTATGCAGGATTCATTCTTCAATGTCGTCTGGCTTTTACTAGAGCCCCTCGTACATATCCCACGGACGCCGCTAAAATAGCTTTTGTGATCAGTCAGTTAAAAGGTGACGCTCTTAGCTGGGCTACAGCGCACTTATCCTCAAATGATATTGACTTACTAACCTTTCCTGAGTTCCTCGAGGACTTCTCGATGATTTTCGACCACCCTTTGCAGCAGGAGGATGCCGTCAAACATCTGTTGAACCTCCGCCAAGGAAGGAAGCCGGTATCGGAGCACGCAATACGCTTCCGCATCATGGCGGCGAAGACTCGCTGGGACGATCTCGCTATCAGAGGTACTTTCTTAAATTCCCTGTCTGACAGAGTCAAGGATCAACTCGCTCTGAGAGACGAACCCAACTCTCTTAATGAACTGATAAACTTGGCGATTAGAGTCGATAATCGCTTCAACGAAAGGGGCAAGGAGAGGGACTACAAGTCCCAGCGTCCATCCACTTCCGGTTTCCGGTCAAACCCGACTTTTCAGAGTAAAGTCTTCTCTAACTTTGAGGAGGAACCGGAGCCTATGCAAATAGGCCGCACAAGGCTGTCACCCGAGGAGAGACAGCGACGTATGAGATCTGGGTGTTGTCTTTATTGTGGTAAGATTGGCCACTACATAGCCCAATGCCCTCTACAGGGAGCCCAACGCCCTCTACAGGGAAACGACCCCTCCCATCAATAAAACAGGGGGTATTGGTGGGTAGATCATCTTGTTCTCCTGTCTCACGATTTACTTTACCATCTATTATTGTGAATAATAACATGAAGTTACCTGTTACAGCTCTTGTGGACTCTGGAGCGGAACAAAATCTCATCAGCAGTGACTTGGTGGAACAACTATCCATTCCTACCCATACCCTTCGAGACCCTTTGACTGTCGCCGGTCTCACTGGACAGGTTTTCGCCAAGATTCACCTGAGGGTCCAGGAACTCCACCTCATCATCTCTGGAAATCACCATGAGCAAGGTGAATTCTTCGTTTTTGACTCTCCCACCACTCAATTAATTTTGGGTTTTCCTTGGTTGGAGAGGCATAATCCATTATTGGACTGGTCGGAGAAGAGGATAGACAAGTGGAGCTCGTACTGTCTCAAGAACTGTCTTCGCTCTGCTGTACCGAAGACCTCTGTAAATAACCCCCAGTCACAAGCTGTTGACCTAAGCAAAGTACCTCCTGTGTATCATGATTTAAGTGCTGTGTTCAATAAAGAGAAAGCTTTGTCCCTGCCTCCACATCGCCCATATGATTGTGCTATTAATCTTCTTCCTGGAGCTCCTCTGCCTACCAGTAGATTATACAACATATCAGGGCCTGAGAGAAAGACTATGTCAGATTATATTGGGGAGTCTCTGACGTCTGGTATCATTCGACCGTCCACCTCACCTGTGGGGGCGGGTTTCTTTTTTGTGTCTAAAAAGGATAAGACCTTGCGCCCATGCATTGACTATCGTGGGTTAAACCAGATTACCATCAAAAATAAATATCCGCTACCTCTCATTGATTCCATTCATGACCAGTTGCATTCGGCTGCCATATTTACGAAATTAGATTTGCGTAATGCTTACCATCTAGTAAGGGTTCGTGAGGGGGATGAGTGGAAGACCGCCTTCAAGACTCCACTCGGTCATTTTGAGTACTTAGTAATGCCTTTCGGCCTTACTAATGCTCCTGCGGTATTTCAGGCACTCGTTAACGACGTCCTTAGAGATTTCCTTAATGAGTTTGTTTTCGTTTATTTAGACGATATACTCATTTACTCCCACGACTTGAGCCAACACGAGACTCACGTACGTGCGGTACTACAGAGACTCCTTGAGAATCAGCTTTATGTAAAGGCAGAGAAGTGCGATTTTCATGTCACCACTGTGTCATTCCTGGGGTTTATTTTCGAGGGTGGTAGTTTTCGCACTGACCCTGAGAAGACCAGGGCTGTGGAAGAATGGCCCATTCCTGAGGATCGCAAACAGCTGCAACGATTCTTAGGCTTTGCAAACTTTTATAGAAGGTTCATTAAGAATTATAGCCGCATTGCTGCTCCTCTTACTCAACTCACCTCCACGTTAAGAACCTTCTCCTGGACTCCTGATGCTGAGACGGCTTTTAAGGAACTTAAGCGTCTTTTCTCCACCGCCCCCATCCTTCGTCACCCTGACCCGGAGAGACAATTCATCTTGGAGGTCGATGCGTCGGACACGGGTGTGGGAGCAGTCCTTTCTCAGCGTTCTCAGGAGGATAACAAGGTCCACCCTTGTGCGTTCTTCTCTCGACGTCTTAGCCCTTCGGAACAGAATTATGATGTGGGGAACAGAGAGTTGTTGGCTGTAAAATTGGCACTGGAAGAATGGAGGCACTGGTTGGAGGGTACCAAGACACCTTTTTTGATCTGGACAGATCATAAGAACCTTATTTACATCCAGAACGCCAAGAGGCTGAGTCCAAGACAGGCTCGTTGGTCTTTGTTTTTTGCAAGGTTTAACTTTTTTTTGACCTACAGACCTGGATCTAAGAACATCAAGCCCGATGCCCTGTCAAGACAGTTTTCCATTTCCGACCAGCACAAGACTGAAGACAACATACTGCCCCCCTCCGTTGTGGTTGGCGTACTTACCTGGTCCATTGAAAAAGACATTCAAGAGGCGCAAGGATCTGAACCCGACCCAGGTACCGGTCCTCCTGATAGAAGGTTTGTTCCCTCCACTATCAGATCCAAG
>JBBPBX010064910.1:0-20111 GCA_038048925.1 Garcialebias charrua | reverse complement strand
AGGGTCCGCTCCATCAGGGCCCCAAAATGGCTTAGAACGGGCCAAGGTGGTGACTGCTCAGTTGACAGGTACAGGTGGCAAGAAGCAGGTGAACATCCTTTGATGTTTTACGACAGGCTTCTTAAAGCTCATTTTGGTGACAAATATACACCAGGCATGGAAGAAGATGAAGACTTTAAGTGGTCTTTCTTCTTACGTCTCGGCTATAAGATACGATTTCCGCTGCTCACCGTGGTTAATGCAAGGACGCAAACCATGGAAGAAATAAAACGGTATGCTGTAAATGCATTTGAAGCTAACATGCTAATCAAAACACCCTTACAGGTGTCCCCAGGTGAAGCGGTCAAATCCCACTCGCTGGAGCTGGATTCCAGTCCTAAAAAAGGCGAGATTAAACAAGATTTTCAAACTAGAAAACAACTAAAGGTGGGTGTTAGCTCTACAGGACGCCCAAGACCAGGGTGGGCCCGGAAGGGACCCCTGAGACGTGGACCTGCACCTCGGATGACACATTCCGAGACATGCAAAAGGTCGCATACGTTCCAGAACAAAGACATCAAACCTCCAAGCTCTGATGAGGTGGTGGATGTAAGTTGGTTGTTTGAAAACTTGAATGATACAGAGGATGACCATACTGGGACAATGAGTGACCTTGTCTTTAACAAAGACTCAGAGCACACAAATAACTCAGCACACACTACTACCAACATTGCCATGGATGTTGACAGCAAACCAATTGCTGACACACAACAACATCCTGAAGGTCATGATGCTGACAGCCAACAAGATGCTGACAGTAAACAAGATTACACAGACAGAGTCACACGTGAACAGAAACGTGGGCCAAGACCTGTGAGGTTTCTGTGTAACTTTATACAAAGGGGGGTGGCTAAGAAAGCTTACCTGCCCATCACACTGGAAGGTGTCCTTGAGCGTGAAGCCCTCCTGGACGGCAGTTCTGATATAACTATTATGTCGGCCAAGCTGTTCGAGGAGCTGAGGACCGCCGCTAACGGTGTTGACAGGCAAATACCCTTTGAGAAATGTGCTATTGAGCTACAGGGTCTCGCAGAGACGAGAACAACCCTAACAGCTATAGCTATGGTTCACATGCAGATTGGCGAAATGACACTACGCCACCCGGTGTACGTGTCTAAACTTGACTCATTCCCATTTTTGGTTGGCCAAGATTTTATAAACCGCTTCAACGCGATTATAGATTATGGTCGACGGAAAATGTGGAGCACAGTGAGAAAACCCCTGCCAATAAAAGTGCTTCCTAGTTGCGATACAGACTGCCTAACCGCAGGTACCGCAGAGGACACAAGGGACTGCTCATCCGAGGACGAGAGCCCGGTAAGTGAACCTTCAACTACAGGTGAGACAGAAGAGACCCAAAAGTTGGACCAAACTCTGGCCCAACAAGAGAACCTCCTCTGTGAGCTGACACGTTCAGCACTCCCTGACCACTGCCTACCACAGGTAGTGAAAGGTGTTGAGATCCAAGGATCCCACACCGATGACGCTGTACTGTCCTCTGAGACAGGTAATTCGGCAATCAGCCAAGCTTTCGATGAAACCTTGGTTCAAGGGCATCCGAGTCCAGAAAATGACCGTCGTCCAAACGCTGACAGTCACTTGGACATCATTGTTGCAAATTACGAGGACCCCTCATCAGACAAGAAGGGGGCAAACTCACATTACCTACCACAGGTAGAGAAAGGTGTGGAGATCCAAGGACCCCACACCGAGGTTGCTGTACTGTCCCCTGGGACAGGTAAATCGGCTATCAGCCAAGCTTTTGATGAAACCTTGGTTCAGGAACATTTGTGTCTAGAACTAATCAGAAATGACATAGTTTTTACAGACTCAAAGAGCCCCTCTTCAGTCAAGAAGTGGGAAGACACACACAACGACAGTGACCCGTCGCAGTCTGTACAATCAGACACACCTGCGACTGCGCCGACGGTTGTGACACACCTGAATTACACGGAAAGAGGTAAACGTAAGAAGATACGTTGGCCAAAACCTAAACGATTCCTGTGTACCGTCTTCTCTCAGCTGCGCGAACAGCTTAAACTAAACGGTGGCATCCTAACTTGTGCCCATGGACGGACGTCCTCACCTGTGTTCGTGGTCCCCCATGACCAAAGGGGGGTGATGTTAGGCCATGCCAAAGACAAAGATTTGAATGTACACCTCAGAAACACTTTTGCTTTCGCCCAGAAAAACCTGGAAAGATCCGCTGAAGGACGTAAGGCGTACTATGACCAGAAGGCCTCTCACAATGAACTCCAAGTGGGAGACAGAGTCTGGTACTATACGTTCGCCCCAGCAACCGGGAAAGGAGGGTCCGAGACCGGAACTCTCGCCCGCAAACTAATGCCCAGGTGGACTGGACCTCATCTGCAGCTGGTGTAGGTATTTCATATCTGTTGTTGGGTATTTGGTTGCATTCGATCAATGGTGGTAGAGCTATGCATTCTCCTCCACTTACTGGTTCGATACACAGTCCTGCAGCTTTCCTCCCTGACATGTCTGTGAGCCCTGAACATGTCTTCAATGAGTAGGGGAGAACCTGACTCTGGATGTTGAACATCTCGAACAGTTCTGACTTAGCAAGAGAGCAGTTGCTTTGGTCGTCAATTACTGCATATACCCTGATGGCTTTGTCTCTTTGGCCCTGAGGAAACACCCTGGCGAGGCATATTTTGGCACAGGACATGGGTGCTTGGCTTTCACCACAAACCTCTGTGCAGTGACTACTAACAGTGATCTCGGTAGAATCATCTTCTTCGACTTCGCTGACCTCTGATGCTAAAATAGTCTTTAACTCATTTGAAAGTAGACTGGGATGCATTGCTGAGATGTGGTGTTCACTGTTGCATTTGCTGCATCTGGTAAGGACTTTGCAGTCTCTTGCAATATGGGAACAGGATGCACAGCATTTGAAACAAATCCCACAGTCTTTTAAAAACATTTTCCTTTCTTCCAATGTTTTAGCTCTGAAAACTTTGCACTTATTCAGAGGGTGGGTTTTTTTGTGGATTGGACAATACCTGCTTGGGTTGTCAGGTATGGCAGGAACAGCAGAACCATTTTCCTCTTCTAAATCTGTTTTTTGCACTGTTACAGGAAATTTTGCAGCTGTGTGTTGCCCAAATGACTTAGCTTTTACTGTAGGGTGAGAACTGCTGAGAACAGCGAAACTGGGATCGTTTCTGGTACGGGCTTCATTACACACGAATGAAGCAAAATAGTGGAATGGTGGGAAACGACCATAATGCTCTCTCTTAAATCTTGAACCCTCTGTTATCCACTTCTCCTGTAGATAGTGTGGGAGCTTTTCTAGGACTGGACTAATTCCTCGAGCTGTGTCCAGGAAATCTAATCCAGGAAGATATCCATCTTCTTTTGCTGCCTGGAGTTCCAATAAAAGATCTCCCAGCTCTCTTAGCTTGTTGTAGTCCCTGCTGGCGACTCTGGGAAATGCATCAAGTCGATTAAATAATGAACTTTCAATCACTTCTGGTGCAGCGTAGCACTCATACAACCTGTCCCAGGCTTTCTTGAGAGCTGCTTTGGGGTTACTAATGTGCATAAGGCGCATCCTCTTCACATGTTCTGCTGACTCCCTTCCAAGCCACTTTGTGAGAAGATCCAGCTCTTCACTTGCTGACAGCTCTAGTTCTTGGGTTGCGTTGACAAATGCAGACACCCATGCTCTGAAGCTTTCTGGTTGGTCATCAAACCTGCTGAGGCCTGTGCTCACCAAATCTCGCCGTGCTAAATACTTGGCAATGTCAAACATTGAGTCTCTGTGACTTTGGGGATGTGAGCTGGTGACATTTGGTGATGTATAGGGCCGAGCTGCTGGATTAGGGAAGCTTGGATGTCTCGGTGATGCCCCATCACAATCATTTCCTGTGGCTGGAGGGTAATGACTGGGTGTGGGTAGCTGGACATAAGCCTTTGAAGGTGTTTCCCTGTAAGCGTTCTGAAACATCTCCATGTTTTGACTTCCTCTGACTGGCTCATATGAGACGTTGGTGCTCGATACTTTCTCTCTTGGAAAATAATTCTTTAGATGTGGTCTGTTGCTCAGGGCATCTTTACTTCGTAGGTCGACTTGATGTTTTGCTTGTCCTTCAATATATTCAAATGTGTGTTCTACTGATTCAGCATGTACTGGTGCATTACTCCTTTGCATGACAAAAAAGTGGCCACCCTCAGCTGCCTCCAGAATGTCCGCTTCTGCATCTGCAGCTGCTGCCTCTCGCTGCAAGCTCAGGGACTCCAATTCTGCTTCCAATTTGACTTTGTTCAGTTTAAGTTGTGCTTCTCGCTCAGCGTAAGATGCGCGTGCACGTGCTGCTTCTGCTCTGGCACGGGCTAACGCAGCCCTGCTGATCTGTGATGCAGACGACCTTATGCTTCCTGTGCTGACTTGAGATGCACTGTCATGATCTTCCATGATGATTCCAGACTAAGTTTCAGCTGATTCTTCTGTCTTTTCACTGTAATGGTCTCGCTATGGTGTCGTGTACCAAAAACTAACCATCAGCCAAACTCCTTTCACACGAGTCAGGATTAATTAATTCTTCCTTTATTTCCATGTAGAACGGAGTGAAACTGCCAAAACACAAACAACTCAGGATGAGCTCAGAGCAGCTAACAGAAGTGTTTTACATTTGTTTACATGTTAGAAGTGCAACAACAATGCTACTTCAATAATGAGCTGCAATGCTACATAACAGCCTAAGTAATGTAATCTTAACAGCCAGCTAGCTAGCAATGACACAGCAAATAATCAAATTGCCCGCAGGTTTTTCCAAAACTAAACATAAATTCAGTAAACAAGTTACTTATTTTCTCATATGTTAACATGAACTCTTGTATTAGAGTATAAGCTGCTACTTACAGACATTGCTTCGAAGAACTCAACCTGGAATGTGGCGATCATACTGTACACTTGTGTTCAACTGCTCTGCCGTTAGCAAAAAACCGTTACTGACTAAATAACGTAAAAGTAAAGCAGTTCCCTAAAAGTCCAACAGATGGCAGCAACGCGCCATGCAAAATAAAACACACAGTTTACAGGACAATCATCATTATACTAAATTAATATTTCATATGTATGTGAATGTTCTGTAAAATACCCTGAGACAACTTATGTTGTGATTTGGAGTTATAACAAATAAACTGAATTGAACTATGCTAAATTCATACCAGAAAAAAAAACTGACTAAAATAGCTTATATGTCGCCAAGAATATTTATTTTCCAATTCTCTGTGTGGGCCTTGAGTTGCTTTAAGTATCTTAATTTGGCCTTCTGGGAGAATTGCCCACCCCTGGACACAGTGATCAGGTGGACAGATACATTTAGCAGCCTCAGCACTATTGGTACATAAATGGTTTAAATGCTCAGCACACATTCACTTTGTGTAGTAACACAAACATTTTTAGTTGAAAAAAAAAAATCACTGTTATTCAAAAGAGTAGCGTACTGGTGAAGATTCTCAGTCATCCAGGTCATGATCAATCCAAAAAAGGTTAAAACAAAAACAACTGGACTTTTGATTTGATTTGATGTTTATTCATTCATTTTAAAAGAACAATACAAGACAGTTTCATCAGATACAAGAATACAAGTAGGATAAAATGAAGGGAGCAGAAAGAAGATGAAATCTTATTATATCTGCCCCTTATTTCACAGTTTGTTCAACCAATGATAACCTTCAAACTACATCACAAAATGAATAATTCTACTTAATTTTACTAACTGTAATACACAAACTACATCACAAAATGAATAATTCTACTTAATTTATCTAACTGTAATACACAAACTACATCACAAAATGAATAATTCTACTTAATTTTTCTAACTGTAATACACAAAATACATCATTCTAACTGTAATACACAAACTACATCAGAAAATGAACATCCATTCATCCATCCATCTTCTTCCGCTTATCCGGGGTCGGGTCGCGGGGGTAGCAGCCTAAGTAGGGAGGCCCAGACTTCCCTCTCCCCAGCCACTTGGAGCAGCTCCTCTGGGGGAATCCCAAGGCGTTCCCAGGCCAGCCGAGAAACATAGTCCCTCCAGCGTGTCCTGGGTCTTCCTCTGGGTCTCCTCCCGGTGGGACATGCCCGGAACACCTCACCAGGGAGGCGTCCAGGAGGCATCCTAACCAGATGCCCGAGCCACCTCAACTGGCTCCTCTCGATGTGGAGAAGCAGCGGCTCTACTCCGAGTCCCTCCCGGATGACTGAGCTTCTCACCCTATCTCTAAGGGAGAGTCCAGACACCCTGCGGAGAAAACTCATTTCAGCCGCTTGTATCCGAGATCTTGTTCTTTCGGTCACAACCCAAAGCTCATGACCATAGATGAGGGTGGGAACGTAGATCGATCGGTAAATTGAGAGCTTTGCCTTTCGACTCAGCTCTCTCTTCACCACGACAGACCGGTACAGCGCCCGCTTCACTGCGGACGCTGCACCTATCCGCCTATCGATCTCACGCTCCAGTTTTCCCTCATTCGTGAACAAGACCCCGAGATACTTAAACTCCTCCACTTGGGGCAGGACCTCCTCTATTCTACATTCAGCAATTGCAAAAACAGGAGGTTTTAGTTTTTTGTCAGCCAATATAAGCGGCCATGTTGCCACCCGCCGCCAGTTATGGAGAAAGCTTAGCCTGGTTAAAACCAGACCCTTGTCCTTCACTTCGCTTCGTACTAGGGTCTGGGATTTCTCCCATAGACAATGATTTCTCCGGTCGATTTTTGACCGGACCAATCAGAGAACAGAAGGCAGAGTTTTGTTAGTTTAGCCTGGCGAGGTCCAGGCTATCAGATAAATAGCTCAGAAACCACTCGGTGGATATTTTTCTGCTACCAGTGTGTAATTATGGCTCTAATTTACTGACTGTTTGCCTAGATGAAACATTTGAGATAAAATTTGATTTTTTCATCATTTATTTTCGTAGCGCACCCGAGGCTTTTTGGAAAATGTCAAACCGAAACAATTTAAAGTGAAACTAATCCCAAATTTAACTTTTTTAGCTGATAAACTCCCTAGAATGTGTTTAAAATGTTTCAGAGCAGTATTTCTGTGTTAATTTTCATAAAATTGTTCGTATTAGTTTAAATCGGCAATATTTGGTCTAAAAACGTGTTTAGGTAGTCCTATGGGTTGAACAGAGGTTATTGCACCCTAATTTCCTTATTTGTCTACGATTCGCACAGTGACGTATTTTCGCAAGCTTTCGTCACGGACGTGGTTCAAGCAGAGCCAATCCCCTGCGGAGATGAGACGGTCCTCCCTCCAGTGCATACCTTATATGGAGTGCTACATTTCACTCCTGAAAAGCTCTGCAACAAAGCATATTATAGTTTTCGGAATGGCACTAGTTATTTGTGTATTGTAACTTATTTATTTTAGGAATGTTTTTCACTTCTTCGAAACTGTCTGGTTGTATATGTTTTAATACGGTGCGTTAGAGGAGCAGTGCATGAAAGCTGAGTTGGCTCAGTGGTGTAGACACTGGTTTTGAATACGGGAGACCCGAGTTCGATCCCCGGTCACGGAGTACTCTTTTTTTTTTTTTAAGCCTTTTGTTTTGGATAGGTCAGGTGGAATAGATAAATACATCTACAGTACATGTTTATTCTTTGTTGCTACCCCCCACCTCCTCCCCTCCTTTATGCGGTGCCTCTACTGTCTATCGGAATGCCCATTTTGGTGAAGATTTTGAATTTGAACTTGGGGAGGAGTTAAAGACCCAGAGCCCGTTTAGTTTCACTTTAAATCCAGCAGATTTGACCATTTCGTGAATTGATTTAGGAACTGTTAAGCTCAGGAACACTTCTGATATAACGTCAGCTATGAAATATATTTTTTCTCAGCAAAGAAATAATAGTTTTTTACCTTGTTTTCATGAAAATTCCTTCGTGGCGGCAGCCATTTTAACTGACGACGTCAGTCGACGTCGTTCAAAACTCCGCCTTCTGTTCTCTGATTGGTCCGGTAATCCGCCTTCTGTTCTCTGATTGGTCCGGTCAAAAATCGACCGGAGAAATCGTTGTCTATGGGAGAAATCCCAGACCCTAGTACAAAGCGAAGTGAAGGACAAGGGTCTGGTTTTAACCAGGCTAGAGAAAGCTGCTCAGACAACGACACTAGCTGAATGCTACCTGCATGCACGTTCAGCGGTGCTGCACAGAAAAGTGTCCCCCATGAAACTAGGGGTGGCAGGAAAACAAAAAATCGATTTTTTAAAAGAATCTAGATTCTTAGTCCTGGTGATTCAGAATCGATTCTGAAAGCCCCCCAAATCGTTTTTTTGTTTTTACATTAAAACCCAAATGAAACCAAAATGAAGCCAAAGAATACATAAAATGAAAGGTGGCAGAAAGAAGAAGAAATCTTATTTTATCTGCCCCTTTAAAAAAAAAAACTAGTTCAAACAATCAATTCAAACAATAATCTTCTATAAGTAACTGAGCAAAAAGCTAACTTAATACTGGTTATTTAAGTTACAGAATTTAATGCATTCCTGCATTATTTGTTCCTATTTTTGGTATAAATATCAAACCATGCAAAAAATTTGATACAATAAGGAACCTAAAATTATTGTTTTAAATAAATTTTCCATTTGTTTATACTGTTGTTTATTCTTTTCAGCTTGTCAGTTACAAAACTGAAACTAAATTTAGGACCATTTTAATAGAAAAATCGCTTCTTAATCAAAAATAGTTTCTGAATCGAAAAATCGATTTTGAATCGAATCGTGACACCAAAAATCGGAATCAAATCGATTCTCCAGACACTGAGAGATTTGCACCCTTACATGAAACAGTTTACTATTCAGGCTATTTAAACCAGTATGTCGGTATTCAGAAAATTCATATCATGACAAAACTAAAAAACAGTTTTCGGTACGAGTACAGTACTGCCTAGCACTAGTATCCAGCGTAAAACATTTGCCAAATATGTTGTGCAAATTTGCTGTGGCAACCTCTGCAGAAGGCAGCAGCCGAAAGGAAAGCAACTGTTAACTCCTTTCTGCATATCTAAAAAAAAAGTCTGGTCCTCTGGACATTCAAAAATCAAAGCAAAACAAAACAAAAAAGTAGTGTTTTGAATGTCCAGAGGACCTAGCTTTTTTAGATTTTTCTACCTGGATCATCAGGGTATCCTTTCTGCATAGTTTCCTGCTTTGAATTTTACAATGTAAGATTATTCAGGATGGCTTAAACTTGTTTAACTAGAAGTCCCAGGATTTTCGACCTCCCCCCAGAAGTCCTGAAAGAGGGTCAAAAGACCCTTAGTCCAAACCAACCATTAGTGGGCCATTAGTGGGTCCACATTAGTGGGCCATTAACTGCCTTTTGTTATAAATATGCGTGCACACAACTCAGACACCCCCACCACACCAGACTGCACAAACTGCATTCCAATGTTTCCACCAGGTAAGTAAGACTCTGCTTGCACTTCCCCCCTTAGTCAGAAGAGAGGCCCTGACCTGAATTCACACATAACAGACCCTGAAGTTATCTCACAGTTGAACATTTTGGGACATCCACTGAACGGAAAGCTTTGTCTGCTCCAGAACAATTTTATGCATAAAATTGTCTTATTCTGCTGTGCTGACTATCCTGTAACTTTGATGTTCTGTCAAATAAATTATTTTGCTTACAAGTACTGTCTCTCTCCTTGTCCTTGGCGCATGTATATACGGTGCGTGCCGGCACATGCAGGTGGCCCATTGCTGTGTTCTAAAACATGCTTGACCTATTGTTGTCCGTCACCTGACGGACAGACACAGGTCACATGACATGAAGTCAACTGACGGACCGACATAGGTCACACGACATGAGGTCAACTGACGGACCGACACAGGTCACATGACCTGAGGTCAAGTGACGGACCAACACAGGTCACATGACCTGAGGTCAAGTGACAGACCAACACAGGTCACACGACATGAAGTCAACTGACAGACCGACACAGGTCACATGACATGAGATCAAGTGACGGACCGACACAGGTCACATGACCTGAGGTCAAGTGACGGACCAACACAGGTCACATGACCTGAGGTCAACTGACAAAACGACACAAGTCACATGACATGAAGTCAACTGACGGACCGACACTGGTCACACGACATGAGGTCAACTGACGGACCAACACGGGTCACTTGACCTGAGGTCAACTGACGGACCGACATAGGTCACACAACATGAAGTCAACTGATGGAACGACACTGGTCACTCGACATGAGTTCAACTGACGGACCGACACAGGTCACACGGCATGAGGTCAACTGACGTACCGACACAGGTCACACGGCATGAGGTCAACTGACGTACCGACACAGGTCACATGACCTGAGGTCAACTGACGGACCGACACAGGTCACATGACCTGAGGTCAACTGACGGACCGACACAGGTCACATGACCTGAGGTCAACTGACTGACCGACACAGGTCACATGACCTGAGGTCAACTGACGGACCGACATAGGTCACACGACATGAAGTCAACTGATGGACCGACACTGGTCACTCGACATGAGGTCAACTGACGGACCGACACAGGTCACACGGCATGAGGTCAACTGACGTACCGACACAGGTCACATGACCTGAGGTCAACTGATGGACCGACACAGGTCACATGACCTGAGGTCAACTGACTGACCGACACAGGTCACATGACCTGAGGTCAAGTGACGGACTGACACAGGTCACATGACCTGAGGTGAACTGACGGACCAACACAGGTCACATGACCTGAGGTCAAGTGACGGACCAACACAGGTCACATGACCTGAGGTCAAGTGACGGACCAGCACAGGTCACACAACATGAAGTCAAGTGACGGACCAACACAGGTCACATGACCTGAGGTCAACTGACAAAATGACACAGGTCACACGACATGAAGTCAACTGACGGACCGACACAGGTCACACGGCATGAGGTCAACTGACGTACCAACACAGGTCACATGACCTGAGGTCAACTGACACAACGACACAGGTCACATGACATGAAGTCAACTGACGGACCGACACAGGTCACATGACCTGAGGTCAACTGACGGACCGACACAGGTCACACGACATGAGGTCAACTGACGGACCGACACAGGTCACATGACCTGAGGTCAACTGACGGACCGACACAGGTCACATGACCTGAGGTCAACTGACTGACCGACACAGGTCACATGACCTGAGGTCAACTGACGGACCGACATAGGTCACACGACATGAAGTCAACTGATGGACCGACACTGGTCACTCGACATGAGGTCAACTGACGGACCGACACAGGTCACACGGCATGAGGTCAACTGACGTACCGACACAGGTCACATGACCTGAGGTCAACTGACGGACCGACACAGGTCACATGACCTGAGGTCAACTGACTGACCGACACAGGTCACATGACCTGAGGTCAAGTGACGGACAGACACAGGTCACACGGCATGAGGTCAACTGACGGACCGACACTGGTCACACGACATGAGGTCAACTGACGGACCAACACGGGTCACTTGACCTGAGGTCAACTGACGGACCGACATAGGTCACACAACATGAAGTCAACTGATGGAACGACACTGGTCACTCGACATGAGTTCAACTGACGGACCGACACAGGTCACACGGCATGAGGTCAACTGACGTACCGACACAGGTCACACGGCATGAGGTCAACTGACGTACCGACACAGGTCACATGACCTGAGGTCAACTGACGGACCGACACAGGTCACATGACCTGAGGTCAACTGACTGACCGACATAGGTCACATGACCTGAGGTCAACTGATGGACCGACATAGGTCACACGACATGAAGTCAACTGATGGACCGACACTGGTCACTCGACATGAGGTCAACTGACGGGCCGACACAGGTCACACGGCATGAGGTCAACTGACGGACCGACACAGGTCACAGGACCTGAGGTCAAGTGACGGACCAACACAGGTCTTATGACCTGAGGTCAACTGACAAAACGACACAGGTCACACGACATGAAGTCAACTGACGGACCGACACAGGTCACATGACCTGAGGTAAACTGACGGACCGACATAGGTCACATGACCTGAGGTCAAGTGACGGACCAACATATGTAGCCCACTGAAAGGGACCGGGGGATTTAGAAGCCAAGTTCACTTGCGCAAAAAAGCGCAGCCTTAGTCAAATTAGTGTGCCCCCTCCTGTGGTGCGCCAGTAATCATGCCACCATCATGCAACCACATATGTGAGCACCACTGATATTCTGTCAGAAGCAGCTTTCCCCTCGCCCTGATTCTCCCTGAGCGTTTGTCACATTGTCAAAGAACCGCCACACTTTCCTTTAAGAGCATCGCGTTCCCTTTTCTTTCTCCCCTTCTTTCTTTCTGTCGTCCTTGTAATTTCCCTTCTCCACTCCCTTGTCACAGTTTGATCTTTTTATCTGCTTCACTCCGTTCTTTTGTGGCTCTTCATCCCCCCCTTAGGGCTGGTGTTTCGTGTTGAGCCGTGGACTGTCATGCATGTGTGCTATCCTCCAGAGGCTCCTGCTGCAGAGAAGTAGGCCTGAGGATGAGCAAATGTGCCACTCTTCCTCACTCTATCATCCTCTAACTCTTCTCACTAGTCTCCATTTCCCTGTCACTTCACCCCACTCCTCCTTTTCACTCCTTTATTTCCCATTTCACTTAACATGTTTCTCCCCCCTCGCTCTCTACGCCTGTCACCTCTGAGAATGATGGGTAATTCTTTGGGAAAAGGGGCTAGTGAAGAAACAGAAATATGGAGTACAGAGTTAGCTTCATCACATCCTGATGTATTTGTGCTTATGTGCACATCGATAATGTTGGTTGGAATTGGTCTAAGGTACAGACTGCAGGTATGTTCTTTATATGTCTTGCACGTCTGGACTCCCATATGAGGAAATAAACCTGTATTACTGTTTTAGCACATGTATTACTGTCATGGGAGCTGCACTGTGGCTGTTTCTGTGTTGGCACTGTGATGTGACTGGCCGCCTGTCCCAGGTGGACCCACTCTCCACTGCTGAGATAGGCTCCAGCCGTCCTGAACAGGAGAACCATACAGAACCAGGTACAGAAAATCAATGGATGAATGATGCTCCAGAAATAAAGCATGCAGCATTGCTATTTTATTTAACATAATGTGCGTCGCACGTCTTTTATTTTACGATAACCTCTCACATAAAATGTCTGAAAAACTATTCTATATGCATATACCTAGGCTTGTTCTCCGCCCAGGTCCATTTGTTCCATTAGTAAATTTTTCATCAGAACCTCCAGGTTCTCCAACCTTGTTAATCCCGGTGACAGTCCAGCCTGGCATTATTTCTACAGTATATCTTTTGCTCACTACACACTGAGGTTGCTCAAAGATTGCCTGTACAGTAGTCCCTCGCTACTTCACGGTTCGATTTTTGTGGACTTGCTCTGTCACTGTTTTTCAAAGTAAGAGTGGACATGGCACACAATTGGCTGATTGATGGATGAGCCGCATTAGCAGCATGGAATGTTTATTTAAAATAAATTATTTAAAATAGTTTAGCACCTGCTGTACCTGTGTGCAGCCCACAGGTGCAGGGAGAAGCTCCCTCTGCAGCCAGTCATGTTCACCTCTCTTCCACCTTCGGCTCTCTGCCACCCACACATTTCTCCTCCGGCTGAAGCAGCTGCATGAGGGGTTAACCCTTTGCTGTCCAGATGCACCATCGACTTTTGTCTTCTGACTTAAAATTCAAAGTATGTCACATCATAAAATCGCCATAACAGCAAAATATAAAAGTGTTGAGTTATTTTAAATTATTTTAAATCTTCTATGTTCAGTTGTTACAGTGTAATTGCTCAAGAAGTACATTTCTGCTCCATCCTGCTACTGCGTGAAGGGTTAACCCTTTGCTGCCCTGCTGCGCTTCTCTTCTCTACAATTTAAATTTAAATACTGTAATATTTTAAATAATCCATGGATTGTTCATTTAAACTACAAAGTATTACAGTATTTACATTTAAATTGTGGGAGTGGTGGCGCAGAGGTTAAGAAGGTGCGCTTGTGATCGGAAGGTCGCCGGTTCAAGCCCCGGTACCGACAACATCAAAGATGTGGGTGGGATAAGTGAAGCGGTCACACCTGTCTCCACCCTCATCTGCCCCACTCTGGGCCCTTGAGCAAGGCCCTTAACCCCCACCATCTGCTCCCCCGGGAACCCTAGATATCAGCTCTCTGCTCCACACAGAGGGCTGTGGTTGCTCGGTGGTCTGTGGTTGTGTCAGGAAGGGCATCCGGCGTAAAAACAACTGCCAAATCTTCGTGCGACCAGTTCGCTGTGGCGACCCCTAACGCAGGGAAAAAAGCAGAAAGAAGAAAAAAATAAAATAAAAATTTTTTACCCAGAAGGAGGGTGTAGGAGTTGTGGTCTTGTCCCTGGTGTCGTGTTTGTATGTGTTCCCCCTGATCCTCTGTTTCTCTTTATAGGGTTTGTGTTTCTCTAGTATCTAGCCCCGTCTTGTGTCATGTTCTTGTCTTGCATCCGTTGTCTCCTTCTCTGGCATCTGTGATTACTCACAGGTGTCATCACTTGGTGTATCTGTTGTTTCCTGTATATAAGTCTGTGTCTCTGTGTTAGTCCTTGTCCTGGCATTGTTTTGTCCACTGGTGATTTCCTGTTCTTTGTGATGCCTGTTCTGCTTCTCGTGTTCATCTCCTGGTTTATGTGTTTGCTGCCCCGTCAGCTCTTTTTGTTTTGTAAAATAAATTCCTTATTTTACATTATCTTGAGTCCTTGCCTGCACCACTGGGTTCATCAGCACCAGCCAATTGTATAAGAGGGTGATTGGGAGTGAAACTTGAACTTGGACTACTGTATCCCTACTTCCCGTTTTTTCTCATATCATGGGGGGTGTGGTCCCCTAAACCCCGTGATAAACAAGGGACTACTGTATCAGGGTCTTAAGCCCTGATCTTCCATATCAAATGTGCTACCACACCACCCTCTCTGCTGAAAGAGGAAACCGAAGCTGTGGGGGGTCAATGTGTCAGAGGGGTCAATAATTATCAGAGCACTGGGTGCTGTGACTCCCAAACTGGAAGAGTTTCTCCAACAGATCCAGTAACAACCTCAGAGATAACTGCTAAGAACAGCAGAACCATCAAGCTCCCAGGCCACTTGAGAACCCAAGGTTGAAGTGGAACCAAGTTGAAAAAATAGGTTGACCTGGGTGGCTTAAGAAAAATCTGTCTAATTATCTATCTACCTACCTAATAAAATTGTGTATATAATATTTAAACTGTAAATAAAAATATTTAAAAATCACAATACAAAAATATGTACCGAAAAGCAATCAAAGAATTGACAGAATGTTTTTTTTTTTTTAAAGTCTGAGATGTCAATCTTACAAATCGTTTCATCTGGTAAATGCAAAACGGTAAATAATACTGAACGTCCAATGCTGTGGACTGCGATCTGCACTGCCCTCTCTAAAACATTTAAACTTGAGCATTGAATAAAAGAAACTTAATAAAACCTGAAGAATTTTCTATGAACTTGAGAAAAATGTCACTGTCCTCCAAAAGTGTCCTTTAAATGTTTTTTCTCTTCAGGTTTCCATCTACAGTTTGTCTGCTGTTTAATCACAAGAGTTTACAGGCGTGGGATTGTTTGGATTAAATCCCCATTAGCAGACCAGCAGATACCATGTACAGGACTTGATATTTATTTTTCTTGATGCTTTTTCCTCCTTTCAAAGTCTCCCATTTACTTTACATGCTCACTTCAAGAGCTTCTTTATGATTTCTGATATTTTTATTAAATGGTAAATGGAGCTTACTTATATAGTGCTTTCCAGCCCCCTTTGAGGGGCCCCAAAGCGCTTCACAGTACCAACCATCCACCCATTCATACAGACATTCATACACCGGTAGCGGTAGACTGCCTTGCAAGGCGCTGCCTTTCCTACCGGGAGCAACTTGGGGTTAAGTGTCTTGCCCAGGGACACAACGAGGTATGCAGTGACCGTGGATCGAACCCGAGACCTTCTGGACCTGAGCCAGCTGCCCTGCCTCTACACCATTTCGGCCCCATAATATTAAAACTCAGTGCTTAGGTGTGCTTAATTTAACTTACCGTAATTTTCGGACTATAAGGCACACCGGATTATAAGACGCAATATCAATGAACGGGTCTGTTTTCATACATAAGGGGCACCCGGATTATAAGGCGCATTAAGTGAAACAAAACAGATAAGTCAAACTTTATTCAACTCGTTCACAATGACCACATAGAATCAGTTTGAGGTCAGTAAGCACAACCAGAATTAATACAAAAGGCACACCAGATTATAAGACTCTGTTGATCTTTGAGAAAAAGGAGTTGAAGTGCTGCTTATAGTCTGAAACATATGGTAAACTTTTGTCACTTTCAGGCCTGTTAGCTCAACATATATGCTCCCATCAGAAGACAATGATTATAAATGTAAAATATATGTGTATAGGCTCCCTGTTCATGGTATAAAACTTTTTTTGTTTGATTTTTATGAAAAACATCAAGGCAATGGGAATTGTTTCCTGATGTAGGCTAAGTGACTTGTTTACAACACTCCTCTGTATATTTCCTTGAAGGTGCAAGAAATTCAAAATTAATGAGGCTCATTTCTTACAATCAAATTCTGGTGTGCCAGAGTCGATCAACTATACATGGAGTCCTATAATTTTATTTGACAAAAGGCTTCGTGATTTTTTTTTTTTTTCACACGAGCAGCACTGTTCTGTGCATGGCTGACATAAAGAGTTACATGAAATCGTTAAACAAACAAAAAAAAAATAATATTTTTTGTAGAAGCAAAAGCAGTAATGTAGTAAAATGTAAATGTAATATGTAAATGTAAATGTAATAAATGTGGATATTATTTATACATAAGAAAAAATGTTACATTAATGTCATTGAGGGGCGCAGTGAGAAAATGGCATTATAATTTACACATAAATACAAATAATGTGACAGAAAACCAAACAGGAAGTTAGAAAGTTTCTGCTTGAGAGCAGCTAAAGCAGGTGGAGTTATTTTATTTCTCTTTAGACTACTACTCAGCATGAGTGTGAAGTAAATGCATACCTCAGAGGAGTTGTAAAATGTAAGGTATTTTAAGTACTGTACTTTGTTCAAACTATGTACTCATGGGAAGTGTTCGTACATTTGTGGTATTTTGCTCTATAGTTGTTTTTCCTTTCAGCTTGTGGAGAAACAGTTTCTACAGCCTGCAGTTACTTAAGGTTCTTTTACAGAAAACTTAATTTCTTTAGTTTATTTTCATCGACATCCAAAAGGAAATAGACAGACAATTATGTTTTTGCTTATTTTTATGTATGTTAGCAAAATATGTCATGAACCACTTGGAATATTTTATTAAAACTTGCAAAAAGTAATCCTTGGATGTAATTCTGAAAAATGAATAAGAGTTGGAGTTGAACATGTTTAAGATGGCCGCCACAGCCAGCTGACCTTTAAAAATGACACAATGGTTATAATTCAGTCATTTTTACTGATGTTCACCAAAAATTTGGTTTGTTACTATGTCTGATCTCTAACACATATGCTTACTGCTAATAGATTGAGCAAGATCTTTGTTTACAATTTTACCCTTAATTATTTAGAATCAGCATTGCATGTCTGTTGGCAAAATATGTACTGCACAAATCTTAATCAAGCTTTCAGGAAACTATCAATAGATGTACCTCTATAAGTGATTAAATTATGGATTTAATCTAATTTAAGATGGCCACCACAGCCCACTGACTTTTGAAATCACACAATAGCTATAACTCAGTCATTTTTATTTATATTTACCTAAAAATCTAGTTTTTTAGTAGCTGAAACTGATCTCTAACACATATGCTTAGTGCTAATAGATTGAGCAAGATCTTTGTTTAAATATTTAGAATTAACAATGCATGTCTGTTAACGAAATATCTCATGAAATACCGCACACATCTTAATGAAACTTTCACTAAACAATCAATAGATGTACCTCTACAAGTACAGGTGGTCCCCGACTTACGAGCACATCGACATACGAGGTTCCGGTCTTGCGAGCTGACTAACGAACAGTAAAGTTGTACAGAACATACAGAAAATACAGCACTGGTATGTGTTTTTAGATGAAAGTGTGTTAGCTAACCGTTTGTAAACAAGTTTCTGAGCTGTTTATGAACTAGTATGTACGTTTGTGTTGAAAAACGAGTGTTCGTAGTAGCGCTAGCATACATTTTCCGACTTACGACCGAAAATCCGGACTTACGAGCGACACGTGTTTCGTGTTCCGACATACGAATTTTTGTCTTACGAGATAGTCGTAGTAACAGAACTCGCTCGTAAGTCGGGGACTACCTGTATTTAACTTTTGGAGCTAATCGGTTTGAAGATGGCTACTACAGCCAACTGACTTTACAAAACACAAACATGGCTATAATTCAATCAGTTTTACAGATATTGAGCTAAAGTTAGGAGTGGTTGTAGCTGAGAGTCAGTGACATGTCTCCAAACAAAGAAAGTTTAAACATCACAAGATTCAGTGGTGACTTTGGTCTATTTTAAACCAAAACTTGGCACAGAGTCCTGCTCCCTGGTCTGATCAATATGCACCTGATTGTTCCTGAGTGCTTCAAAACTGAACAGGAAATATGATTCTGGCAAACAGAAACCAACTGCAGTGTAATTAAAGGAGCAATGGGCCGCGTCAGACCTGTCTTCTCGTGCTTTAATGTTTACTTCCACTTGAACAAAAGAACTTTAAAATGTCTTCCTGGAGTTTCTCTGCTCCAAAGGAAGCCTTTATTTTTTAATCTTTGTGGAGGAAAAAGTTACTTTGGTGCAGGATTTCTTCTCCTGGCAGCAGTCAAAAAAATGTCACAACAAACACATTACGGGTGCAATTTTCAGACTTCAGCTTGTTCTACAGTAGTTTCTCGAACATTATTGTGTGTGATTTCATTGATACAGTTTGTTGTCCGAGACAGTTTGTACTTCTCTTATTTTTCTAAAAACACCTTACCTGAGTGAGACATTAGATTTTTTTATTATTAAAGTTTTATTCATTTTACATATTTAAGAAAAACAACATAAAAGATCACGGAAAAAAAACATTTCATAAATATGAGAAAAAAAATCAAAATACATAAAATGAAAGGTGGCAGAAAGAAGAAAATGTTCTTATTTTGTCTGCCCCTTTTTTACCACAAAAAACAAAACAAACAATTTACAAACAATCCATTCAAACAATTAACTACCAAAAACAACAGATCAATTTAGTAACATTTCACACTCAATAATCAACAAATAGATTAGGATGCATTACTTGAAGCTTTAGTATTTTGCTAGTAGTTTAGACTTGACAATTTTTTTGAATTTCATCACAGAGTTTACATCTTTAACATCTTTTTCCAAAACATTCCACAATTCCACTCCCTTATTCGAAATAAAACGTCCCTTCAAACTAGTCCTATATCTAGGTTTAACAAATATTTCAGTTCCTTTTAAACTGTAACGGCTTTCTCTCTTTATGAAAAACATTTGAACATTTGTAGGTAGCACATTCTTATGAGCCTTATGCATTACTAACAAAATATTATAATCTACCAATTCATGAAATTTCAATAATTTGAGTTGTTTAAATAATACATTTGATGGATGACGATAAGGCTTTCTAGCAATAATTCTCACCGCTCTTTTCTGCAAAATAAAAATAGAATTTGTTATAGTTGTACAGGCTTTACCCCAAACCTCCACACAATAAATTAAATGTGGAACAAAAATTGAGTTATATAGCAAATAGAGAGCCCTATCATTTAACAAGTCCTTTAGTTTATACAATACGCCAATAGATTTAGATAACTTAGTTTTAACAAAATTTACATGCTGTTTCCACGACAATCTCTCATCAACAATTACACCCAAAAACTTCACCTCATCCACTCTACTTAGTTCAACACCATCAATTTTGATAGAAAATTTATCTATTTTATTTTTGCTAAATAACATATAGTTAGTCTTTTC